>CABFVX010002909.1:0-19271 GCA_902151425.1 Timema shepardi | reverse complement strand
AAGACGCCATTTCTCTATAACAAAAAGAAGCTAGCTTTCACAAAACCTGTCGCCAGAACTCTTTCTATTAGTTGGATTTTACACTCTTAAAAAGGGGAGAGAAAGGCAAGGGGTATTTTATATATACACCTTTGTGCGTATATTTAAGGCATCTCCGGGAGCCAAACATCTACAACGAGATCCTGCTCACGCACGAGTCAGTCTAACACAGTATAATATGTCACATCAATATCACAAGTGTGCAGTGATATAAAACATTTAATTAAAATATGTACAAGTAATTTACATGTGTAATTTAAATAAACCGTGTGTGAAATAACAGCCATCAACATTTCTCTTTCTTCAATTTTATTAATATACCGATTTAATTAGTGCTCGAACACGGAGCTATAAACAGCTGACTAAACGGTATTTTTCCGTACAGTGATGATAGGCGCTCGATCACGGAGTTTTAGACAACCTGTACATCATCACAGCATTATTATATCAGTGAATTAATCCGTAGTGATCAATCGACGCCAAAAGCGGGGTGATTGATTCCATATTATTACGATTGACGCCCAAAGAGAGGCGCGATAAATACATATTATTAAAAACTCAAAGTAAATTATTCATTCATATGAATTAGTCTGGAAGAGACCCAAGTATAAACCAAAAGAGAAATAGTAATTTCGTCCTATAGTGGCGGCGAGTTTAAATCAAGCGGAGTGTATATATTAGTTTTCTTATATTTTAATGATGTATTTTATTACAATATAAAACATTAACTTTATACAAACAATTTATATAAATAATCTCTGTCGTTATCCCACCGGAGAGAATGTCAATTTTTGAATTGTTCCTTGCCTTTTAGGGGGAGGTGGGTTTGTAAAACTGGAAATGTCCTAACAACCCATTTTAAAACAGTAATATTGTTTTCTACATACATTGTAATAATTTAAGTATCCCAAAAGTTCCATGGTCGGTTCTGCTTCATATTTAATCTTTCAACACTAACTTACAAGCATTAAACATTTAAATTGAAGCCAGATTTATTTATTTCTTTTTAGTAATTTCTAACCAGATATTCAACTAGTTGAGATAAAGTACAATTTTGATTACAAACATACAAGTTTTCTTTCACCTCACAGTTTCAATAACTATTTCAAAAGTTTTAACTCAGGACTTTTAAGTTTAAATTCTTTTCATATGCACCATATATTAGATGAAAAAAAAATATATTTAATTTTATCAACTCAAAGTATATCACTAAAATAATAGTAACTTACTGAATGATAGATTTATTTATTTTGAATCAATTATAAAACCAATTAAAATATTATATTATTAAATGGATAAAATATTATCAAGTATTCATTAAATGTCATCATCGTTGATAGCTAAGTTTTTTAGTTTTAGCCTGTATCTAGCTCAGATGTCTCTAAATAGAAAAGAACAGGACATATGTTAAAAATAATTAATAGTCTATAATACGTATGAACTACAAAGTTTTTTGTTCTTATTTATTCACAGAGTAGTGTACATTGTAAAAACATGTTCTACATTCTACATTGTCCGGTTCCCAACCTATGAATATGGTTTTACTTGTGCTATTCTCCATAGTGTACCCTTCTTCATCATTCCGTGGTATGCTGAGAGTGGGACACAGGTAAGAAAGGGGTATTTTGGGAGTCAATTTCTATCATTTGTTTTAAGGGTCTCTAACTCAGGTCCAGTGGGATCGTTTTTTTAAAAGAGTTGGGCATTTAGTAATTAGTTTGTTTCCCAGGGTGCACAGTGTTTTATAGTTCTTCATTGGTGGCTAAGGGGATACACTTAAGGGGAATTGTTGATTTATGGCATATTTCTATTTATTTATGTGTTAAGGGGATTTTTTTCTTATCCACGGGGACAACCGGTTTCTTGTAATCGTTTTTAAAAAAACTTTCTTAGCTCTAAGAAAACATCTATATTTTTTTGGAGTACTTTGAAATATAATTAGAAAAATATTGTTTTGCTCTTTGGTGGACATAGATGCTCCTTTTTACTAATTGTTTCTAATACATTGTAATTATTTCATTTATGCTTCTCGGTAGGGTTTCTGCAACAATGTATATTATTTCGTTTCACAAATCCTTAGTAACCGTCTCTATCTAAGATTAAAGAGAGAGAAAGTCTGTGTGGTCCACCGAACCATTTATTTTGTTTCGTGATGTTATTCTTCGTGTTTCGAAACGTTTTGTGACATCCTCCTCCACCCCGTCCGGCCTAGGAGCATCGGGGCATGTTGCTCTGGGCTGTGGCCTCTCGGTACACCTAATTCGCCGCTGCGGTGCACTAGTGTGCCGCGGCACACCGTTTGCAGAACACTGCACTAAACGATATCCCTGGTTTGTTTAATGTCTGTCAACAAAACGCTCGCGCGCGTACGGAAATATTTGCTTGCATTAATTTACAGCCGGCGCAGGGACGGTTCCTTGGCAAGATACTACCGTGGAACCAGATGGGGTATGTAACATAACCATGGATTACCATAGTGTGTACACTCGGGTCTTATAAGCTCTAGTCCCTTCAGATCATACTTTACTCCTTCGACAGGTACTTTCTAATTATTGACTCATAAAGAACAAATCATTATATTTTTCGTCTTTAGCCCTTAAACATTGTAGAGTACCTTACACCATATTTACATTGCTATGTCTACATTTTAAACATATTTGCTTAGGTTGTCTATAGTTGTAAGAGCTTACTTTTTTTTTACAGCAATGTAAATATTTAGAAGGGTCACAACAAAATTTGTTTAGGAATTATCACTTGTTAATTCTAAGATTCCTGTTGTCAGATAGGCCGAATATATTTATGGTATATGTACAAGTTCATTCCTTCATTTATTTTTAGTAAATATTTTAGCTGTGTTTGTCTTTGGTTGTTGGTTTATAGCCTAGGTTGTGTGTTGTATGTTTAGAAGGAAAGTTTAATTCCCCCAAACGAAAAAAATAGTTAATTCCAATAAAACACTACTTGCCCCCAGTTAAATGCTTACAACAATCCTAAATTGATTGATAAACGTATATTCTTATCAGCACGCTCATACAGTTAAAAAAACTGAAACATTTTGAATAAAATAAAGAAATATATCTCATTGACATTTTCAAGGAGAGCGTATATATAAATAACAGGAAATATGACTTGCCGTTTGAAGTTTATTCTCTTTGTTCACGGAACTACAGTAGCGAGATGTGATACATATTATGTTGAAATCACAAAGCTCCTTTTGAAAATTTTTAACATAGAATTATTAACTTATATATTAAACTTTGTTCTAGAAGCAGGCTAGAAAATTGTAGAACTAGGAATTACAAAACTCTATATAGAGCATTACTAATATTTTTAAAACCGAATATATGTATTCAAAACGGTATTTTGTGGCCAACCCATTTTTATGTAGAATCTCTAACTTTATGAGCAACGGGATTTGTTTGAACTCCGATTTAAAAATAAATAAATAGTACGATTGTGTCGTACTAACGTTCACATATTGTGTATTATAGCTTGGAACAAAACTTCCAGAAACAAATTTTTAGGAAACGGACCTTTGGAATTTCTTAGAAACACAAGCAAATTGTCTTATTAATTAATCACAATAAACTCTCTTCAAATATAGATTTTAAACAAAATTGTTTAAACCATTTCAAAACTTCTTCAAATTAATAAAAAAAGAAAGGTTTTATGTAGTTAACCTTCAAATTATTATTTATATCTGTAAAATAATGAACACAAATTCTTTTTATCAGGAAAACCAATTTCAAGGTAACCATTTTTAACTGAAACTTAAAGGCTATTTTGGATATTTTTAAAAAATATTCTAAAATCTTTAGTAAGTAAACTACCCTAAAATTAGTTTATTTTTGAAAAATAAAAATATATTATTTATCATGTAAAATACCTAAATATCAATTTTGTACAAAAACACAAGATCTATTTTTAAAATAATATACTCTAAAGATCATTATGATAAAAACTACTTTAAAATGATTATTTTTAAGAAAACCAATCATATAAAATAAATTATCAGTAAACTACTACCCACGAACAATTTTTTTACCCAAAAACCAAGTAGGCCTATACAGTGTTATTTTGAATGTCAAACGTTCTAGATCCATTTTAATAAAAATCTTTAGAAATAGTTAAAAAAAAAATTGGATCTAAAAATCACTCACCGGTAATCTACCCTTAAATGTCTCGAACTATAAATATATTAAATCTAAATATCACTTTTGAACAAAATCGATATAGTTTTTTCAGATATGTGGCCAGGAACAAACAGAAACAGTTAAATACATAATGGTAAAATTCCCTTTTTTGAGTTTGACGGGCAAATAAAAATTCATCATAATCTTGATCAGAATTTTTCACGATTCTAATTCTTTCTTTCTAGTTAAGAAAGTAAAAATGAAAAATAAAAATTGCTCCTAAAAGTATATTTGAATCTACTCTAAATTGTATGAAACAAATCTATAACTTCCAAAAACTATATTTTTTCTAAACCAATTAAAAAATAAATGAAAATTAAGTGATTGGTCGGTAATAAAAAATAAAGTCAAAATTGTCTATATCAACTAAACGGCTTGAAGGGCTCCACACAACAATGCGGTGGTTAGTGGTGGCGGCGGATGCGATGGCGGTCAGATATACATTAACTTATGTTATCTAATTATTGGACGTGCACACACCAGCATGGACAGGCGGGCAACATTGCGGCCTGTGCAGAGTTCTCCCGCGCGGTGGTGATCAGATGTAACCTATGTTATCTAATTATTGGATGTGCACACACCAGCATGGACAGGCGGGCAACATTGCAGCATTCTGCCTCGCGGTGGCGGTAATTTCCTGCCCGCATCCGGCAATGTTAATTTTTCACAACTCACAATGCGTAGTGTTACTGAAAGGTTAATTGAAATTGTGGAGTTACATACACCTAGGAATACTTGGTGACATGAAAATTTTATTGGAGAAGACAAAATGGGGAATTTGCCAAAAATTCTATTCGAAAAAATCTCGAAGCCTAAAAGATCTAGGAAGCTGAAGTTCTTATGACTTGTAGTACCTAGCTAAAAAGAGTTTTAGAAAACTTTGTCACCCAAAATTACCATTAGGGCCCATATATTGAGGGTTAAGAAAACAGTCAAAAATACTTCTAATCTCAAAAGACCTAAGAAACTGAAATGTTGCGGGCTGGTAGCTCTTGTTCCAAAAGGGTGCAGGAAAACATGGTGACTGAAAATACCATGGGGCCTCCAAAATGGCGAAAGGGGATCTTAAAAGACAAAAGTTGAAATTTTTTTAAAACCATGATGATCTAGCAAATTTAATTATTTAGGCAGGTATTCCCACACTTTAATATATGTAATATATAATTTGTTATTATGTGTTTATGTGTCTTTTTCACATCCTATAGAAGCCCCTAAACAACCTATAAAGTTGAAACTTTAAACACTTAGCCTATAGTATAGACTACGGGACAGAACTTAACAAAGCCGGATTTTCGATTAGTTAATTATTTTAAATATTTAACGTGTACTTTCTGAACCGACTTATTATATCAGCACACAATTTCAACGAGAGATAAAAGGCCTAACAATTTTGCAGGAAAAGTTATTTTGACAAGCCTTCCACGGTTCTTTTACATGGCACAATCGACATGGGACCGACGGCTTTACTTCCTCTCCGAAGGAAATTGTGCTGCGGATTTTTATCGCTACGTAAAAATCCATTGATTCCGGCTGGGTTTGAACCTACGAACATCTTGTGGCGATCATTTTACTCCGGAAACTACCGAAATCAACCTTTTTTTGTCTGATTGAAATTTTCTTAAAGCCTTATATGAATTATTATTATTATTATTAGCACCGCGTCTTATTACCCATTCGGGTTATACGCACTTATGCTAATGTGTAATGGTAGGGTGATTGTGAAATGAAATGGAGGACCTACAGATTAACGTGGAATCCGAACCACAGTGGAGGCCTGGCACTCCCCACATTCACAAGTTGTGATTAATACACGTCTTGTCAGAGGTGAAGGAAGGATTTGATAATCAAATAAATATGTGCCGGGACCGAGGATTGAACCCCGGACCCCAGCACAGAAGTCCGATACCTATGAATTAAAATAACTTAGCGGGGGGTTTGCGTTTTTCATCTTATACTAAAATGATAATTTGCATCCTTATTATTCCAAGTTTAGCTATTCTCTAGTAAATTTGATGAATTTATATGATGATATCGCAATTATCAAATTAAAGTTAATGTTTAGAATATGGCCTAAAACAAATTCATACCGTATTGTCTTTGTAGGGTCTGGGCTGCGAACTGATCGCTTCGGTGTGTGCGACCGTGATCGCCACCGCCACCACTTTGGTGTTTAGAGACCTTAAGATGTAAGTAACATGTTTCTAGTGTTCTATTCTGGCATTAGACCTAGCGAATACTTTTATTTATTTACTCATTTTAATTGGCCCTGTATCTTATTACTTTAAATTCGGGTCGTTTTTCTCTTTTTAACAATTTTTTTTCATCTTCTTACTGCATATCTTTTCTTAGTATAGTTAACAGGTTTAGCTCTTAAATTACTTATTTGAAGTCCAAGCGAATACAAAATATTGCTGTCAATTCGTTACAATTTGCGACCTGTAGAGTATTACACATACATAAATACAGACCAACGGCCAACTGTACAGGCCAAACTTCTTTAACGTTTTTTGACCCCAAAATAAAATTCAATATAATCGATCGTTATTTTATAGACACGTAGATATCGTCTTCACCATCGAGATGTACACATTTTATAAGTGGTTTGCAAGGAATTTGAGCAGTTGAGCTCATTTTTATCGACGCACATCGGTGAGACTGCACTGAGACAAGAACACACATAGAGGAACTATGTATTTGCCGCTTCTAGTAAGTCCCATTCCTAAGATTACCTATTACTACATGCAATACTTACCTCAGGTCCTATCCATGATTCTCTGTCGTCCATAGACCTTAATTTGACTCATATACATTGCGGCCCAGTTATTACTTTTGACATAGTTTGGGGAAATCTACCATGCGAGGTTGGTGTACCAAATTTTTACTTTGTTCGCCAGGAATCGATCGCCAAAAAGTGTTGAACTTTCTCACAGAATATTTGTGATGCATGGCAACACACACGTGTGTGAATGGTTGTTTTCGCTTATGCAAAGGAACACAACATTCGAGAGGTCACGGCGTATGGACACGCATCTATCATCAACGTAGAAAACTAGCTGTCGGGCCCAAGCGAAAAATCGCTTAAGTCACCTTAGTCACCTTTCTTGCTTGTTCCAATCGCAGAGTTTGTAAATTTCGGCGTCAGCTTAGACGTTTTGTGATTTTGTTTCTAATTTACAACTCGATATCTAATATTTAGAGGCCCTAACTACTCTTTTATGATTTCATATATTTAGAGCGCTACACTCCCACCATAGCTGAAAATAAAAAGTTTCAAATTTATATTTAAAAAAATGACAAAAAGTATTTAGTTTATATAATCTCAATTTAATTATTGTAACAGTTTAAAAATATTATAAAATGTTAAGCTGTTGTTGCACTGTTTTTTATAAAGTAGAATACAGAAAATCCCACCACGATGCAATGTTAGGTTCAAGCTTTGATACCTACCTAAGCTACACGGTATCTGTGGGATACAGGTTGGTGTCTACCGTTACAAACAAGCAAAGCGGGCACGTTGAAGTGGCTTGTTCAAGAGATCTCGTGCCTCAACATCCGCAGTCACGTTGACAGAGCTTTACAGGAAACTTCGTGTATCGTTAACATCCGCCGTCTCGTCCTTTTCCCTTCCGCCGGTATGGTCTGCCACGCACTGCCTAACGCCACACGGACGATGTTTCCATACTTCAGTTTTACCATAATGGCTGTGTTGGTGTTTCTTTAAAGCAATTTCTATTTCCAAGGCCGTCGTAATACAGCTTCACGAAACAAAAGTTTTTGTATGAGCAGTACCGAAGAGCATCGAAAGCGCACCAAATTCAAGGGTGCTAGTTTTAGCTTCCTCTCAGTACCTTTATTNCCCCCCCCCTTATCTTCCTTGGTATGACATTGTGTTCAACTTTGTTCGCCTTGCACTGCAACGATCCGCAACGTTCTAAACTTTGTTTTTATTCATCGCGCATGCTGCGAAACTTTACAAAGGTTTTCCACTGCATCAAATGTGTTTAATGTGACGACTGTTGAAACGATCTGAAACAATACTCTTTAAGGCGGGGCTGAAGAGGACACGAGAGAAGCTAAGTGTTTTTTCAGTGTTTATAGTAACATATTTGGTTGGTCAAAATTAATAAAATTTGGTTCTAGTAAAAACCTAGATCTTAATTTTCTACACATGGTGATTTAAACAGTTGATGAATACCTGTCATGAGCATAGCAGTATTAAATGAGACACTTTTAAATCAAAAGAAAGGGTTGTCATTACATTTCAGGACACCTTTGATAGATATTCAAGAAATGTTGAGATCACCACGTGAAAAAAAACCCCAAATGTTTCTACCGGATAGTTTTTTTTATTTCTTTTGACCAAAAAAGTTTTGGTATTATAAAAACTGTAAAAATACTGCCCTTAACTCGTGTGTCCTACACTCCCACCTTAAATGAAACGAGCGTGTACCAATATATGTTGATGTGTCGCGGCCATAAAACAATGTAATTTTTTTTACCATAACCTAAAATATAATAAATCTTTGTTCACTCAAAAACAAACTGTGTTGATGATATTTAACTGTTCTAAGCATTGCAAAGCATCTTGGATTAACACACATACCGATAGGGTGTGTATTGCTGTACCACTTAAGCAGCCTATCCTCTATATTTTAGGAGAACATGTGAATCAAGCATCGCCGCAGTTCAACCGCTTTTATACGAGGAAATTGAGGAGAATATTACATTATTTCGTTATTCTCATGCTTTGAATAATAATTTAATTGTTGTTGTGGGTTGCAGTTATGAAGTTTTTAACAATCGGTAATGACCCCTCACTTCCCCGCCTTGCGGGAACAATAGTGGGGTATTTCGTAATGGATGAAAGGGGTCGGGAACGCCTCATGGGTGAGGAGGCGGGGGTGGGGTGGGTGGGGGGGGTCATTATGTTGCTTGTTAGAGTGTGACGATGAAACTGCGATGTCACAGCATGTCCAAAACAAGGGAAACCACAAATTCATTTCTCTTGCCAATACTACAGGACTCGCTCGACATCGCCATGATTTGTGGACTGACAGCTAATCCCTTTCTTAGTGAAAAGAACTCTTTTTCTTGTAGTCAAAATCAAACATATGATTAGTTATTCATAAATACTTAAGGTTTTATTTATTCTATAAACTAAAATTCCTAAATTAAATTTTAAACTAAACAAACTACTAAATTTTAATAGAATATTATATTATAAACATATACATACGCGTCACGCGGACTAAATGCCAAGCTCATTTAGTCTCATTTTACGGTGAGGGTCATGATTTTAATCTCAGTGAAGTTTACTAAGGGTACATCCTCATCTTGCTCTCTTACCTGTAGTGTTTGTGAAAACCTTTGTGTTAAAATTAATAATAAATACACTTTACAACATACTCGTATACACTTTATCATTATAGTCTTGAGTAATGTGCACCAAAAATAGGTCACAAGTAGGGAGGGCTCTTATATATTTTTTTTTCTTAAAAAAAAGTGTAGAGTATTATTTATCTCCATCCCCAGAAATCAATTTCAAACAAAATCGCTACAACCATTTTAGGAAAATTTTAACTAGGAAGCTACTATTAATTTTAAAGCTAGAATTACAAACAAGGTTTTTTCCTCTAGATATGTATGACCATATAGCATCTAAATATCAAATTTGAACGAAATCTATCAAACTGTTTACGATGTGGTCCCGTAACAGATAGACAGGCAAACATATACCAACGGAATTATAAGACTTAATTTATTTAGTTTGGCGGGACATAAAAATCAAGATTCATCTAATTTTGTCGTCAATTTTTTTTAAAGATAACAATACTTTGTTTAAGTTCGAAGGTAAAACAACTGTCCGGGGAAACAGGAATTTGATAAATATCCCTTGAGTTCGTAGACCTGCAATTATTGCTATGAAGTCAGCGAGTCTAGAATATATGTATGCTCTCTGCCAGTTGTGTTCTATCGAGTGACTTATTGTTAACAGTTTACTTATTTTTACTTTCTCTTGACCCCTCAAGGAGAGAAGTATTGTGATCGTCAAAATACTAATTTCTCTAGATTTTGATAAAGGTCGACGTTTGAACGAAACCCCCGTAACCAAAAGAGTGGTTTTCGCAATGCCGTTTGTCTGTACCTCGGGCTGGAGCCGAAACCATTTTACCGATTGGTCTAAAACTTGGTATCTGAGATTTTCATAGGGTTCCCCCGAGGATTAAAAAAAAATAATAATGAGATGTCTAACCCTGAAATTAAGGGTAGTTCATTGAAGGGCAAAAAGAGAAACACATCTATTTTCTGGAAATCACCTGTAACGATTTTGATTAAATTGTGTCTATAAACACTGTCTAGCATTAAAAACAAAATGACAATTTTCATTTTCCCATGGAAACGACTCTGAAGAAACTTTATATTAGTAGAAACTCTCAACATGATCATGTCTCCATAACTATTTGAGATACGAAATAACTTATCATTGTAAAGTTGTAGTACTAATAAAAATAAAAATATTTTCATTTGTAATATATTTTTATAAAACCAATAGTTTCTGAGCTAGCTACAAGCAAACACATACATTTTTTTATGGAGCACTTTGAAATATTAAATTTATTATTATGCTATTTGTTGAATAGAGATGTTCCTCTTTTCTAAATGTTTTTGGAATTTTGTTTATTATTTCATTTAATATCTTTGGTGGAGTGCTTCTGCAACAATGTATATTATTTAGTTTCACAAATCTTATGAGATGTAGTAAATTACTATATTATAAAATTAAAGAGAGAAAATCTGTGTCGTTCACCGTACCATTTATTTAGTTAAGATACAATTTTTAATCTCCAAGGTTTTACTAATATGTAATTAAATCTGCATTTACTTTTTTCACCGCATGAACTATGAGCATATTGTGTTACTTACCCTATTAGGTAAGGAACGAGGAAGATGGAACTTAGAGTAAATCTACCCTTATTTGCTTGGAGAAAGAGAGGAAAACAATGTTATTCACATTTACTCCTCATTCTATTAACTTATATTAGAGAGTACAGGCTATAAAATAAATAAATTAAAGGCGGCGCGTTTTTACCGCGCCGGTCACAGATTTAACTGCACCCGTCTACTCTATAAAATATTTTAAAAATAAACACGTTGCTATAATCATTTCCTTTTTATTATTACATTTAATATTAGGCCTACTTGTAAGGGGTAAATAATGACAATGTGGCTACATGTAGGGAAAACCCGGAAATGTATTTTAAAACAGGGACATTCCAGGGATTTTAACTAAAAATAAAGAAAATTAGAAAACTTTGTAAATTTAAATACTGAGGTTAAAAGTCTTGCTAATTTCTCACCTAAAAACTAACACGAGAGTGAGATTAAAGCGTTTGTTTCTTAATGTAACATCCACACAGTACCACGAACAATACCTCAAACACTTAATACTGGAAAAATAACTTATACACATGTTGTTGATAGTAGTTGGTGGCATTAAAATAAAAGTGAATTAAATAAAAGTGATAAATGTATTGAACGGTAAAATGGTCACCTACCAAGATAAACTGAAAAAAGGGTAATTCAGGAAAAAAATAAAAATTGTCTGGAAAAACTGGAAAAGTCCCCGAATCTTGTAATAGAAGCTGGAATCACTCCCTATGAGAAATCTCTCTCCAGTGCACCTGTCCGGGAAACAAATCCTGACCTCTCCTTTCACAGACAAACCAGACAAGACGAGACTCGCGCCCAGGGTAGGGATGTGAAGAAAGTATCGTTACTTTACTTTCAATACTAGTATTTGTACTCGATACTTTTATTAATACTAGTCCTCACACTCCGGTATAGGTTCGGTATCGAAAGGAGCAACTTTTGTGTTATCTTCACTCACGCTGGGATTAAATGTTTACTAAGTTGTAATGTGGAGGAAGAACAAATACCACTATTCCCTAAATTCTTACTCATTATCTGTATGACATGCAAGAAGCAACACTAGCATTCCCTTTTAGCTCATTATAATTCATAGCTGTTCTTTCATTTTTGTCAATACAGCCTGATACATGACGGCCTGAGTAGCGACCAGNCCCCCCCTTTTAAAAAAAAAAATCAATGGTGCCCATTCCATAAACGAAATAATATTTTGCAGTCAACTCAAGCAGACGAAGCAAAAATGTTTATATGCGCTTCGATACTGATACTTACTGCTATAGATACTTTTCTTTATATACTAGTACAATAATCGATACTTATCTTAAGATACGTGTAATGAGTACAGTATCGACACTTTTCTTTCGATACCACAGCCCTAGGTATGGGTATTCTAACAAACTCAAAATATTCAATTTAAAAAAATCTATAGGTAAACTACCCTTAAACTTAATTTCCCCCCCAAAACAAGTATACATTTTTGTTTGTCATGTCAAACATTTCCCAGGTATACTTTTTAAACAAATCCATTTGTGTGATTTTTAAAATACTATTTAATATTTTGGAAAATCATTGATCAGTATAGTATACTATCCTTTACTAAATTTCTACCCAAAAATCAAGAAAACAGCGCTATTTTTCAGGTAAAAAAACACTCCCTTGATATCAGTTTAAAACAAAATCGTTAGAGCCATTAAAAAAATATTATAGCTAAAAAAATTACTCATTAGTAAACTACCCTTAATTTAAGGGTCAGGCTAAAACGAAACCTAAAAAAAAGGCCCTTGGTATTCCTCTGTAATCTAAAGTTCGTTCACGGTAGGAGTTTACCTCTGAAAGGCCCTTTTCCCTACCAGAAATCTATTATATAGTAGGATATTGGTAGGAAAAAATACCTTTCAGAGGTAAACTCCTACCGTGAATGTAGTATATATTATAACATCTAAATGTCAAGTCTGAACAAAATCCATCAAACAGTTTCAGATATGTGGCCAGAGACAGACAGACGGACAGACTGACATGCTTACAGACAGACGGACAGAATACGTGAGGACAAGGATGGTAGTGCATGATGTCGTCCCGCCTCCCTTACGTGTGTACGAGCTTCTGGATAATTTCACGCGGCATTTTGTGAGCTCAGCGGTGAAGTCACCATAATTCGGCGGCAGATTAATGCAGCTCGTCATAGCCATCTTACCATCCATCAGGGTATATCCACATTTTCACACTAATGAACTAGGGAAGAGGAAGGTAATATATAAACAAAATCAACCCACATTTGCGTTAAAGTAGAGGTAGAAAATATTTAGTAAAATAAATATCCTCGCATCACTACCTCCTCCTTCCCCGGCAATCCGCTATATTTTCCGTCATGTGAACCACCTTCCTAATAGGTTCCTGTGGTTCTGAGAACGTAGGAATTTGCAATAAAACTATGTTAATTGGTTTTCCATGAGATGTTGATTTTAGCCCATAAATGTAGTCAAGTGGCGTTTAGCATCCACTAGAGATGTGAGGGGGAAAATCTTTCTACGAATTATTTACAGAAAATTTGCCAAATATTTAAATGTACGATTACGGTTGAAACATCACAATTTTTAAAGTTTAAACGACAGTTTAATTTATCCTATGAATGCTAATACCTGAAACAACATCAAATAAGTTACAATAAAGCAATACTACGATCTCAATTCTCTTCTAACTGTGGATTCACACGTTCGCTGAAAAACTAGCGCAGAACAGAAACGTGGTCACGTGACGAGCTTTAAGCCAATCACAAGATTTCCGCCTCATTGGCACAAGTAGTTGTCCCGCCAATTTCAACTCTTCTTTACTTCGTCCGCTTTGCCTGAGATGTTCGGCACAGGAGAACCAATCAAATCTCAAAACCAACCATCTCAAATCAGTGCGCATGAGCATTTGACAACGCATGCGCTCTACAGTCAGAAGCAAGCAGACAGCTTCGTTTGCCGTTGTGAGGAGATTTGAGACAACCCGTTAATGTAAAGCGTATGTATTGATGTATTGGATTGTGCCCCGACACAGCGTTGTAATTTGAAAATATCCATTGGGAGGATGATCTAAACTATAATATGTTTATCAACTAGAAAATAAAATATGTTGTTAATCATCTGTTTTAAGTTAGCGTTGCAATGCATCAAGGGTCAACATAAAGCGTGTGAATTGCTGCACCACTAAGGCAGATTCTGCCTTTTATTTTCGGTGGAAATGTAAATCAAGCTTAACACTCACCTATCAAGTATCAACCGATTACAGTGCGTTGTGATTGAATGTGCCACTATCGCCTGAGTTCCCTAGTTTGTTTAAGACCAAATGTAATTATTATGTTAATACTTTAAAGATTAGTATCAAAGCCTCAACAAATACAACTCCTTCCCTTGGGATTAAGTTACCTGAAATTTTTACTTCTTTGATGTGTGGTAGTCTATCGTCTCTATACGGAAACATGTTTGTTACTAGGTATGCACGAAAAATATTCGTACATTAAAACCAATATTTTTTCCACTTACTTGCGTAAGTCATATCAAAGTTTGAATAAACGTGGATGAATAACGAATGTGAGGACCCGAATTAAGAGGTGTTTGCGCGTAAAAAGTTGGTTTAAGATATCTGTGTTGTATTTTTGTTCTAAAATTTGAACTTTAATTTTGTTTTTTATATTAGTTTTCTAACTTTCACAGGGGGGTCAACTGACCCTTTGACCCCCCTTCTACCAATCCGCGTCTGTCCCCCCCTACCTCATTTAAACTAAACATATTTGTTGGTTGTTCTAAGTTTCATAAACCTATGGTATTACTACTATATTATAATACTAGTGGGAAGAAAGCTTTCTTCAGTGGACTTTTTTTTGCGATTCATATTGATAACACTTAACTTTCTATTTGGTTATGTTTTATAGGAAATTATATTACACCCAAAGTCGCGACTATCCGGCCCTCCGTATTATCCGGCCTGGTACTCGGTGTTAACAAGTGCGTTTTAAAATGAACAAACCGGTACATATCGACTAGTAGTTAATAAAAAAATCGATCGCAAATGCCTTAGAACTGTTAAATTGTAAACTGCAAAGCTTAACTGCTATGCATGCGGTTAGCGTATAATACAGTACTATTGCAGTCGCATACGATACGCTCTGTCGGTGTAGATGGCAGCACTGTTTTGATTTGGCTGGAAACAGAAGCTGCGTCAAGGGAGGTGTGCGTGAGGTCTAGCTAGCTACACGAGACAAACTCATACCGGCACTGAAAATTATGTACACCTAGGTTAGGTACCATCCTGCCCAGATAATCGTGACTATAGTATATCTATATAAAAAAAGTGACAATTGCAGATTACATCACTATGACGTTATGAACATGGTTTCATTAACTTTTGTAAATGTTTGATACTGTTTTTTCCTACCGTTCTACAGTCTCCGTACTCTTGTACCAAACTGGCAAAAGCGCCAAGCCGGTTCGGGAATTATTAGCTGATTTTGCTTTTTGGGTACATGCTTTAATTTGTAAATCCATATCCCTCTGGTATAAGGGCGACAATAAATGAAGTGATGCCGATGAAATGAAGCTGTAAAAAATATACTTATTTAGTTATTGGCACTATGGTTAGTGACCATTTTGTTGGATTTGAATGATCGTGCTGGATTTTAGCTTGAGAAGAATTTATAATTTGGGAAGGCGGTTTTTTTTCAGGAATGATGGGGCTTTTTCCTTCTAAAATCCTACAATATCTACCCATCTTTCTACCGTGAACTGACTATATCTGTGTGTTTCGGCTCGCCACCCATGTTTCCTGGTATAATTGTATTTGGATACCTATCTAGGATGTAGTATGGCCTCTTCGTGGAATCTAGCATGTATATATTCCACGTGAATTGAATGCACAGGAAGGGCTTCGCTTGGTTAGAATGATGACCAACAGTTTTGTGAGATTTCCATTGACGTGTTTATATTATAGTCTACATACACGTCCGCGTTCATGCGTGGGATCTAATATCGATTACGGCGTTATTGAAAGCATCTCACTCGTGCATAAAACACATTAATGAACTTCAGTGGTTTTGATTGTAAAGGCTTCATTAACCAAAGGTGTATTTTTAGGTTGTGATTTTTTTTTTCCTACACTACATCTTACAACCCGTTCGAGTTTACGCATATTTACACTAAGTGGAGTGTGGATGAAAACGTTATAATATAAAGGAAAAGTATCTGAATTTGCGGGGAGAGAAAGAAGAAAACCATTTAGTAAAAATAATCCTCAGTACACCTGACCAGGGCTCGATATCTGATTCGATTTCCGCGCACCCGGCCGGAATTTGAACCTAATCTCGACTCCATCTCACCCGCTACTTTGGAAGAGTAGAGCGCGATAGTTGAATTCGCCGGCACAGTCAATTTGATCGTTTATTATTGTGTTATTTTTTCTATCTAATACTGGCCAGATAACTGCAAACAACACTTTTTTTAAAAAAATATCATGGAAGTGCACTTGAGGCAACTCTTATCGTTGCAGTCAGCGTCGGGTAAGGGGTCGGTGGTGGGGGCGCGGGGGGAGGAAGTAGTTATTGTTGGTGTGCAACAATGCAAGTCGTGAATAGAGTTGTGGTGACTGTAACAAGCATGGGACCCGGGACCTCACGAACACACGCTTGTCAATTTTCAAAAGCTCCCACGCACTTCGCATCTGTGAAGGCTTGTAATAATGGCTACGAGGGACATATTCGCTGCAAAGAGCATGCACTTTTATGGTGCGAATTCACTTAAATCTTCTGCTACTTTTGAAATACCATGGATAACACTACCTGCAGAGCTTACGGCACGTGCTGCGAGTTCCCGAAGATAAGGATCTATGTAATATGATTCTGGAAGGAAGCAAAATGTCTATATATATTTTTTTTCAGTCAACATTGAAAACCATTTACGATTTTCTATTATTATTTGGGTGTTGCTATCAAAAGGAACAGTAACAGATCCTATTACGACCTCGTGAATGAATATATGAAAGTAGTAATCGTCAGATACTATTCTTCCTAGAATAGACCAACTGAATTGAGGTACCTTCAGATTCAGATAGGAAGGAACTTTTTTGACAATTATATAAAAGGTACTAAAACTGTTTTCATGTTTTGTATGTCATTTCATTTTGTCTGCAGCTATCACTTTTCATAGATAATATCATTACCTATGAACCTATGCAATTAGGTTATTAAATTTAGAACACTATGGATTCTGATCGCAAAATAAAAGTATAATTTTTTCGAAATTCCTTTCTAGGGAGTTTCTAGGAAGGTCACCCAGCTGGTTTTTTTTGGGTGCTTGACGCCTTACCAACATTCCGAATTATCCTTATATTATATCAATGGGGTGAGAGTGTAGTTAGGGTGGGGTAGGAATGAGGAAGGTGTTGCATTTAGATAAAATTCATCCAAATTAACGCGGAGAGAAAATATCAAACCATTTGGTAAAAAAAAGTCTGTCTACCTGACCAGGATTCGAACCCTGGTCTATCGCTGGCAAACTTGACAAGGCGAGACTAATTCTTTAGTGTGCATGCGGATAAACAATCCAGTTGCAGGTTATTAAAAAGGACATAATTAAATAAGACGCTCCACTGAGCTGAATTAAAACTGTGTGGCTGAGAACCTTACTGTATATCAGTGTTTTATATCTTTTATAAAAAACACCTTGTCATCTCTTACCTGTCAGGTTCAAAAAATTTTGCCTGCGGGAACTTCTCACTGTAAACCTCTTGTAACAATGTAACTCGTTACATCACTTATCTGTAATATACCACAGTATTTAATAAAATCATCTAATGCCTAGTACACATGCGCAAATTTTGTATACTTAATTCAGTATTTAATTCACTACAAGTAAGCTTTTATCTTGTGAATGACCAACTATCATGGCGACTCTATTCCAGACAAAACAAATGAAAACGTTCCAAAAGAGATTTTGTTTTCTTCTAACCTCTTTGGTTTTAGCGAAGTAGAACATTCAAGAGTGAATAAAACATAGTGCACGTTTTTTTTATTTCTAAAATTTCTTCAATAGTTATTTTTATAATGATAGTCCGGTCATCCCCATTGTTAATTTATTCTAATTTTAAAGTCTTAATTTAAATTTTACAATATTTGGTTTTGTTCATAACATACCGAAATTTATAAAGGTAAGGGCAGTATTTTGCTACAGAATATCTTTCGGTGGACCATACGTGACCAGCGGGAGGTCCGTGAAGTTGGCAGCACCACTAACGGCACAAATTATGAAACTCTATGCCAATATTTAGTGCTGAATTTGTGCCACAAGAATATCCTATCCCCATAATTTGTGCCGCCATAGTTTTTGTGAAAACTTCATGGCATAGGTTTCATAATTTGTGCCGCTAGTGGTGCTGCCAACTTCACGGACCTACCAGCGGGCCTTAAGTTGCGTGGATATGGAAGTTTAGCGTTAAATGCAAATAATCAATTTAGCTACTAACTATTATAGCAAAATAAATAAATAATTAAAATGTCATCACCAGTACATCTGAAAAAAAAAAAGTTTGTTTGAATGGAGCTTTTGTGAAGTTTCCGGTTGAAAACATCCCCCAGGCGTCACTTTGTGGGAGTGACGGGCGCCCCCGCTTGCCGATCCATACGATGAAAGCACACGTTTCTTTCTCTCTCTCTCCCTCTCTCTTTCTCTCTCCCTCTCTCTTTCTCTCTCTCTGTACGTGGTAATAGAATTAACAAGAGGAAATGAGCTTCACGTGTTCAGACGAACGCTAACTTGCCAGACACCTGTTTCTCTCAAGGTGTGGGAAGAGGGCACTGAGCTGGCCCGAGTATCAAGGAGGTTGAGAAGACTTCTCATTAAACCTCTTTCTTGAAACACCTGGTGCCTTTTGGAAAAAACTACTAGATGCCTTCGCAGTAAAGCACCCACTTCCTCCAACTCTTAAAACTTTTACTACCAATTTTATATTTCAAAAAAATGTATTTTTCTCTCCGAGGTACAAAAATTGGGTGTATTATTATTATTAGCACCGCGTCTTACTACCCGTTCGGATTATACGCACTTACGTTAATGTGTAATGGTAGGGTGATTGTGAGAT
>CABFVX010002908.1:83880-100055 GCA_902151425.1 Timema shepardi | reverse complement strand
TTGAGCTAGTTCTATCTAGTCCACCTCACTACACCCTATCTCTATCTTGAGCTAGTTCTATCCAGTCCACCTCATTACACCCTATCACTATCTTGAGCTAGTTCTATCTAGTCCACCTCATTACACCCCATCTCTTTTAGGTCTATTCTGATGGTATCCTCCCATTTGTGTCTAGGTATTCCCAATGGGTTTGTCAGTCAATACCCTGAACAATGTTCTAGACTCTTCCATTCGCGCTGCATGTCCTGCCCACCGTAATCTACGAGACTTGATCATCCTAACAGTCACCTGTGATGAGTACAGCGTTGAGGGTGTGTAACTCATCATTATGTAACCTCCTCAACTCCCCAGTAGTCTCATCCGTTTTTGGACCAAATATTTTACTAGGCATCGCGTTTTCGAACAAAATATTTTTTATTTCATTTTTGTCAGACAAGGTAAGAGACAACATTTTACACCCACGAAAAAAAACCGGTAAAATTATAGTTTTGTACATTTTAAATGTTACATTTCATGAAACCAGGCGAGCTCACCGAGTCACCATAGTTCAAGCCTTAATATATTCGTTATTTTAGGAGCTACCTCCAAATGGTGCGCGGTAATTAATGACATAACTCGGTACATTTTTATTTTTAAAAGTATTACCGCAGTAGAGCCAATGCTTCAGTAAGCTAGCTACAGTAGCCCCACGGCTTCTTTGGTGCTGACTGACAGTTCACAGTTGACAGCTGAAGGATTTGGAAAGTTACCAGACCAAATTATGTATCCCTACGCCGAACCATATGATCTGCAAAACATGTGTTTAGCAGCTGTCACTTCCGACACTCAAAATTTAGGTATATACCTAAATGTTGACTGTCAGCTGTCAGTTGTGAACTGTCAGTCAGTACCAAAGAAGCCACGGGCTTCTATAGTTCCTTGAAATAACGATTTCAACAAGGTTTGAAATGGGGGAGTAAACTTTATGGACATTCCGTTGTTCATTCAGCTTATCACAAAAGCTTTGTTAAAATGTGGAGCAGCCATATGTATTTACAAGATAGTGGGTATTTGTTTATTATTATTATTATTTTTATAAAGAGGTGAAGAGGTGCATTAGTTAGGACATGGTCCCTAAAAGTTTTCGAAATATTGTTCTATAATAATGAAACCAATCAACTCTCCTTGGATATTAGATAGTTAGCCTATGTCTGTTAATTGGCTAACACAAACATTTTTTTTCAGCACCGCGTCCTACTACCCATTCGTGTTAGACACTTATGTACTAGTTACGCTAATGGTATGAGGAAGGTTATATTTATAGCAAGTGTACTCGCATTTGCGTGGAGGGAGAGTAGAAAACAATTTTAGAAAAAATCCATCAGTACACCCAATCGAGACTCGAACCTTGATCTCGCCGTCATCAACAATTAAGTCTGATGCGAGGGTAGCGCCTTAGACCACGTGGCCACCGAAGCGTGTGTGGACAAGATTGACTTTGCTGTGCTTTAATAGTGGTCATAACGACGGAGTTATGTGTGTGCTAGTATGATTGTCTCCGAGCCCAGAGACTATAATTCGATATCCGACTGAGGTCGTAGCTCAGAAGACATCAGAAACAATTCCGAGGAAGACTGTTAACGTCTAGAGTATTGTTATAAATCCGTTTTAGCAAACATTTTGTCAATGCCTTGTCTACATTTCTCTTTGTTGTTTTTTAAAGAAAAGAGTGAAGGAAGCTTGTATTTTAAATCATGTCTGTGAAAGGCGTAGGAACCTTTTTTCATTTTGGGGGAAGGGGGGCCACGGGGTTAAGGGTAAACGAAGCTGTCCCTCCTTTATAAATCAAAAAACACTACCGAGAGATGCGTCCCTAACACATGTGGAAGACAGTTTGATCGGAAACTGATTCGATATAAATTAAAGTATTAATGGGTGTCCCTAAACACTCACCTTAAACAACCAAAATAGAGCACTTATCTCAATTTTCAGGGATTGCTACACGCAGTCCCAAGGGATAACATTGCTATCAAGCTGGCATTTAAAAAAAAACAGTCCACTTTAAATATGAACTGGACTAGAGAACGAACAAAAATTGCCTTCTGGTGTAAATTAAACCAACTTTCACAAAACTAGGTTTAGGTAGTGCCCCAACCCTCCTTTTTATTCTTATAAACCAACCCCCCAAACGAACTTACTCAGATTGTAAATTATAAATAAAACGTAGAATACAATTGTACCTTTTTTTTTTCAAACGAATGCTGCAAATTGTCTAGTTGTAAGTAAAATTCAAATACCGTATAATTGTTACTTGGCCGAAAAGGTGAGTTCATTAAAAAGTGTTAAGGTTGGTGAGTTGTAGGGGGAGGGGGGTCGGAGTTGCTGGTAGTGGACTATCAAGTTTTTATGAACACATGTTTATGTAGGCATACTGTTAGAATATTCAAACATACAATTTTCAATCAATTGTATTTTGAAAATTTGATTTATATAATTATTTTATGAGCTAAAATCTGAAAATTCAAATAAGCAACTTGCACTAACTCTTAACTCACGAGATCACTTTTGAACTAATTCACTTTAGTCTTGTGTTAATTTTGCTTGGCTTCATAGAAAGTTCATTGGGAACTTCTTCCTCCCCGTGTGGAAAGATATCTGGGCAAGATATGCCCAGAACTGGGCTAATTCCGGCATTTTTCCTACACGTAACCGTAACTGACACCTCTGGATGTATTTACTGTACATGAAGCTCATTAAGTCTGTCTTCATTTCTAGAGTTTCTCGGGTATCATCTCAACAGCTTTAAGAACGAGAAAGAGGTAGGGGGTAGCGAGGTCTGGGGGGGGGGTCTCTACCCTGAACAATCCCCCCCCCCTTGNTGAACAACCCCCCCCCCCTTGGCTGCGCCAGTGCATAAGCGTATAATCCGAACGGGTAGTACGACGAGGTGCTAATAATAATAATAATAATAATAATAATAATAATAATAATAACCTTATCTGTGACCTGGTATAATCAAATACTCGCTAGATGGCAATCAGTCTGCCTGAGGACATGTTTCTGGGGCTCATCATTAGTGTAATAAATCTATGCCACAATCGTACAAACTTTCTTATATAGTTTATTATAATTTGGAACAAAATTTCAAAAATAGGTTTTTAGTCCCCTAATTCTAAATACATTTTCATCATAAAAACAAACATATTATTTTGTTAAGCATATTTATTACTCTTAATAAACAGTAGGGATGCTAAACCAAAAATTCCTAGTTATTTTTTACAAATGTGAAATTTTCAAAAATAAGTCGTTAGGGAACTAGCCTCAATTAATTTAATGAATTTGTAAAAATACAAATATATTCTTATTGATCGTATAAAACAATTTTATTATAACTTTTCACTTTTATTCTTTTGTTTTTTGATAAAGAAGAATGGGGATCAAAATAAAGAAATTAGCTTAAAAGATGTGTGAAGGTTACCTTCATTTTTAATAATTAAATAGGTAGAATAGAATTATTTAATTGACGAGATGTTAGGAACAAAAATTATTAAAGGGGTAGAAGCATATTACTGGATGGACATAAGCACACACCCTTGCAAAGGACCAGTGACGCTTAATTTTATCTTATATTTGATTATGAGGGGACAGATATAAGTGTTTATTTCAATGTTCTAGTGTGTAAACATGTATCTGGTCCATAAAACTGTTAGTGTTTGAAAATAGAGGAGTATTATATCACACTTGTACTTGAGTGAATAAACATTTACATTAAAGGATATACAATTCAGTCTCGCAGGTAATAGTCAGTCTTTTATGTTATAGACATATAGCAAGTATTTTGGTGGGATTAACGGCCTTCTAGAAAAACTAATAGGAAGTCCCTTATGAAAGATATTTTATCTTACAAAAAATACTTCTATACGGTACGATTCTTGTACGAAACAAAGTCTTCCGTAACGGGGTTCCTTTCAAAACATATATATATATATATACTACATATAAACTATATATATATATATATACTAATTATAAACTATATATATATATATATTAATTATAAACTATATATATATATAATTATATTTTAAATAAACAAGTCAAGAGTTTTGAACTTAAATATAATGTTCAGACCTTTTAATAACACATTTATTTCATGTAACCATAACATACATTAATGATTGATGTGTCTCATAAATTACATTCATAATAAAGCGAACGATATCAAAATGTCACATTGCCTTGAATGAGTGTAGGAGAGAGGGAAATACCCGAAAATTTCTCTCTCTCTTACACCATCGTGTGTCTACCTAGTTATATTATAAAGTTCATTCACATCAATGGACAATTATAAATGTTGGTGTTGGGAACAGTGCATGCGACGTTAATATGTCTTTTGTTAATAACCGGTTGTTTTGCTTATATGATTGCATGAAGAATAGCTGACTAATAACAAAACAAACGGCTTAAAATAATTTTACAGTTTACTGTTTTAAGTTTTGTATGTTTCTTTCGTGAAAATATTTTTCAGAATGGCTGGGAAGTCAAGTAAAAAACAAAATTCTGGACCCAGCATTTTAGCCAAAGGATATTTAATTGCTTATAATTTAGGCCAGGTTATTGGGTAAGCACTTCTTACTAAATTTATTCAATACGTGTGAGTTTATTTTGCATAACTAGATCCTGAATCATAGTAATATAACAATTTCAACAGCCATACTTCTTTTGGTGTCATGTTGTAACATTCTTTTAAACACTCAAGCTGTAATAATTTTAACACTTTTGTGAGCATTTGAATTTTTAAAATTAAATTATAGACTTAAAATTATTTTACAATATTAATTTTTTTATCATTGGAATTTTTTATTTGGTTTATGTGTGAATAGATGATAAAAATTATACAAAATTTCATAATATGACATAAAAAAATTAAGAATTCCTCATTCTTTGAATACTACTACAATGAATTTTTTTAGCTACATCTTACATTCCATTCAAACTAAAAGCATAATTATATTGGCCAATAACATTTATGCTGTATTTTAAAAAAGAAAGAAAATATTTTTACTTAGATCTATTATAATTAATATTAATATTATAACTTACATAAACATCAGCCCTTCAAATATTAAAAAAATACTAATGATAATTAACCTAATAATTTTAAAATACTGTGGATTCGGCTTGTCTTATGCTTAGGCTCTAAACACTATTATTAACAGGTTATAAGAATTGTGAGATATGTACTCCATTTCATCCACACCTCGTGGAAATTTACAGATTAAGTAACCTGCCCTGACTCTTGTAAGGATTTCTGTCCCAGCCCCATACTTAGATTAATCCTAAATCTGTATTATATAAAAAAAAGGTGACCTGGCGGTCTAGGGGTAAGGTGTCAGACTTCTGTGTTGGGGGTCTGGGGTTCAATCCTCGGTCCCGGCACGGACTTATTTGATTGCCAAACCCTTTCTTCACCTCTGACAAGACATCTTGTGAATGTGGGGAATACCAGGCCTCCACCGTGGTTCGGATCCCACGTTAAACTGTGGGTCCTCCACGAAGAGATTTCTTTTCTCTCTGTTTGAATCCAAGAAAAGCTATGCCTGGGGTAGCCACGCAATTCTTTGGGCAGTTAACCCCGGGCAACACTGGGTTCTTCAGCTAATGTTTGATAAAATACAACTGAAAGATCTCACTTCAAGAGTACCAACCTGTAGTTTAAACTGTTTATATATCACCAAGTAGACTGAACAGCGTGGTGATGAAACTAGCCTTAATGATGTGATAACCCCCAGGTGGAGCTACCTGCTTTACCTCATTGTCACACATTACACGAGGCCAAGACATGAACCCCTTTGGGAGACGGTGAAGCTCGTGGTGGTCATTTTCCAAAACGCAGCCATACTAGAGGTAATATTGACCATCTTTACAGCTCTAATAAGTATCTAGTTTGTCAATGAGCTAGGGCAGGCACGGCAAACTCGTTGGCCGCATGCGGCCCTGTCCATGATTTTGGGCGGCCTGCACGCCTTATATTTATTTTTTTATTTAGCACCGCGCCTTACTACCCGTTCGGGTTATACGCTTTAAGTACTAATTACTCTAATGGAATAGGAATTGGGAAGGTTGAATTAGAGGAAGTGAACTCTTCACCTCTGACAAGACATCTTGTGAATGTGGGGAATACCAGGCCTCCACCGTGGTTCGGATCCCACGTTAAACTGTGGGTCCTCCACGAAGAGATTTCTTTTCTCTCTGTTTGAATCCAAGAAAAGCTATGCCTGGGGTAGCCACGCAATTCTTTGGGCAGTTAACCCCGGGCAACACTGGGTTCTTCAGCTAATGTTTGATAAAATACAACTGAAAGATCTCACTTCAAGAGTACCAACCTGTAGTTTAAACTGTTTATATATCACCAAGTAGACTGAACAGCGTGGTGATGAAACTAGCCTTAATGATGTGATAACCCCCAGGTGGAGCTACCTGCTTTACCTCATTGTCACACATTACACGAGGCCAAGACATGAACCCCTTTGGGAGACGGTGAAGCTCGTGGTGGTCATTTTCCAAAACGCAGCCATACTAGAGGTAATATTGACCATCTTTACAGCTCTAATAAGTATCTAGTTTGTCAATGAGCTAGGGCAGGCACGGCAAACTCGTTGGCCGCATGCGGCCCTGTCCATGATTTTGGGCGGCCTGCACGCCTTATATTTATTTTTTTATTTAGCACCGCGCCTTACTACCCGTTCGGGTTATACGCTTTAAGTACTAATTACTCTAATGGAATAGGAATTGGGAAGGTTGAATTAGAGGAAGTGAACCCCCCCTCCCCAGTTCACCCGACCGAGATTCGAACCTCGATCTCCCTGTCCTCAGCAGTAGAGCTCTACACGACAAGTGTGTTAGCCAACTACGCCGCCGAGGCGGGTCGCACGCCTTATAATGAACCATCATGCAATGCAAACTTATTCCTCTTTTTATAAAGATCGAAGAAATACAACATTCTGGGATGGGATATTTTAGAATTTGGGATAATTTGGATATTCTTCATCAGTGATCAACTCTTAAAAATCGTTGAATTTGCACACCAAATACGTGCCATTGTTTGACATAACAGACATAGGTTATTATTTGTTTTCTCTCACATGTAAGTGAAGCAAACGTCCGATGTCTCAGCATACCAACACTAATTAAAGATATATTTGTTACAATATCTATAGAACAACATTCACACCATTGTTGAAAGGAAAAGGTTTCACATTTTTGTAAAAAACAATTTAAGTTTAGTAGATTGTTGTTTTGTATATAGGAAGCATACACATTTTATTTTTGTAATAAGATTTAAGTATACAAAATATACAAACCAATTCTACCGGTTGTTCTCGGTGGATGTGAAACGTGGTCTCTTACCTTTCATGGCTAGAATACATTTAGGCTGTTCGAAAACAAGCGGCAAAGGAAGATATTTGTTCCTAAAAGGGATGAGGATACTGGGGAGTGGAGGAAGTTACATAACGATATGTTACATACCCTGTATTCATCACAAGATATTGTTAAGATAATCAAATCTCATAAATTACGGAAGGCAGGACATGCGATACGAATAGGAGAATTGAGCACATTGTTCAGGATATTGACTGGAAAACCAATGGGATTGGGATAGGGTGTAATGAAGTGGACTGGATAGAACTAGCTCAAGGTAGGGATATGGTGTAATGATATGGACTGGATAGAACTAGCTCAAGATGGTGTTAGAGTGTAATGAGCTGGACTGGATAGAACTAGCTCAAGATAGGGATAGTGTGTAATGAGGTGGACTGGATAGAACTAGCTCAAGACAAGTTGTAATGAGGTGGACTGGATAGAACTAGCTCAAGACAAGTTGTAATGAAGTGGACTGGATAGAACTAGCTCAAGATAGGAATAGAGTGTAATGAGGTGGACTGTATAATTAAGTAACATTGTTTCTTACTACCTGTTCAGGTTATACACAATGTACTAACCACGCTAATGATTTAGGGGGGAGGAGGAGGTCTAGCTTATTCACATTTGCATGGAGGCAGAGTGGAAAAACTATTTAGGAAAAATCACCCTCAGTACACCCGACTGAGATTCGAACCCTGATTTCCCTGTTATCGGGAGCCCAGTTTATTGCTAGAGTGACACCATAGACCACGTGGCCACCGAAGCCAGTCAAGTCAGATGTAGCTTACTGAGGGTAATTTTTCATACTTAAATGCCTACTATCCCCCCCACAACACTAATATTTGTAAGTTTCCTCTATAATTCTTCTTCCTCATACCGACTCCATTAGCGTAATTAATGTATTTGTATGAACCTAACAGACACTAGGGGGAGTTATGGACAATTACTATGCTTGTAACGGTCTGTATGAACTTTGTCGCATTGTATTTGGCAGTAAGCTCCCATAGTTCCCTGGCGTAGTTTGTAATGAAATGTTATATAATTCATGAGGTAAAGAGACGTTTATGTTAATACTTGAACGTGTTTTTGGACAACTTCCTTCTTCACGAATGACTTGCTCGTGTCGTGATGTAATTCCCGACACAACCTTGACCACAGTGTCAAGTGGTGGACTAGTTTTAGGTGAAATGTATGCATGAACGTATTAAAATATATTATTTATTTAATTGTATACATTATTAATGACTTTGTTGAGCTTGTTATTTGGTATGATCAAAATATATGTAAAGAAATGGGAAAGGTGATTTTATCTAAAGATTCGGTTTCAAACTATTGCCCAGAAATCCAAATTTCCCTTAAAATTGTTAGTGGGAATATTTAACTAAATCTAAAATATTCCCATTAAAAAAAATGTTTAAAGAGCAATTTGAATTTCTTGCCAATAGTTTGGAACTGAATTTCTAAAATGTTCTTTCTCCTTGAATTTAAAAATTATGGCCATAGCGAGCGCAAGTATTTTCACAGTTTTTATAGAATTGGAAATATTTGGCCAAAATAAATCAAATATTTCTCCAGTGTGTGTATATTTATTTATATATCTACACACACATTCACATTGAAAGTTCTAAATTCCACTGCTTCATCGTTTACATTTTCACTCTTTGTCCAACCTTATTTAAAAACATGTTATCTATTTATTTATTGAAGGGGCCTGCATTAATGTATTTGAAAAAAACCCACCAAATAGTTAAAACAAGCTTAATATGACCATATTTGGCCTGCGAAACATCACTAAAACATTTGTAAATTAACCACTAAATGGTGACCTGGTGGTCTAGGGNTTCTACCTTCCTCATTAGCGTGATCCTAATGCTTAAAACCTGGATGGTAGCAAGAGACAGAACAAAAAATTAATATCATTTTATAGATTGTGTTTATTATTTTAGAGGTGACCTGGCGGTCTAGGGGTAAGGTGTCAAGACTTTTGTGCTGGCGGCCGGGGTTCAATCCTCGGTCCCGGCACAGATTTATCTGATTACCAAACCCTTCCTTCACCTCTGACAAGACATCTTGTGAATGTGGGGAATGCCAGGCCTCCACCGTGGTTCGGATCCCACGTTAAACTGTAAGTCCTACATTTCATCTCACAATCACCCTACCATTACACATTAGCGTGAGTGCGTATAACCCGAACGGGTAGTAAGACGCGGTGATGATAATAATAATAATAATTAACCACTAATAAAAACATAACATCATTGTTTAGGTCGTCCATGCCGCACTTGGTCTAGTTCCGTCCAATGTTCTCATCACCTTTTTCCAAGTGTCGTCGCGGGTGATAGTGGTTTGCGGGGTACTCCTTGCCACCCCAACTGGCCCCGCCAGCCTTGGACTGCCTCTAGCTCTCATTGCGTGGTCCGTCACAGAGATCATCCGCTACCTGTACTATGCCCTCAACCTCCTGGGAGGTGTGCCCTGGTTGCTGGTGTGGTGTCGGTAAGTCGAATCCACTCCCTCCAGTTCTCAACCTTCTAAGGGGTATACTCTTCTTTGAATCTCAAAACAATTCGCGCTGGTGCTCGCGTGGTCTAACGCGCTACTCTCTCAGTAGACTAGACTGCCGAGATTGAGGTTCGAATCTTTTTTGGATGTACTGAGGGTGGTTTTTACAAAATGGCTTTTCACTTTTCCTCCACGAAACTGTGGGTACACTTCCTATAAGTATTATTTCCCTAATCCCTGAAACCATTAGTGTAATTAATTAATACATAAGCCTATTACTCGAATGAGTTGTAAGATGCCGTTCAAAAAAAATCTTAAATATTGATATACATGTTAAGAATTAGGAACAACAGTCTACTTTTTTTTTATAATATGCATCCCCTTAAACTTTCAATTCTAATTTATTTTAAATCTATTAATTTATATCCTTCAAAGTGTCAAAATTATCTAGGTTATGATTGATGGGTTTGTCCTAAAATTATTTCGTGATAAACCTCTAATCTAAAGATATTCTTTTCTTAACTCTCTTTTTTTTTAAATTCATGAATCTTAAAAAAAAATATTCAAATCTCAAAAGTCTGACGGACTCATCCTTAGACATTATAGATGAGTATAATCATTTGCTTTGCTTATTTCAGGTAATTGAAAAAAATGTATCTCTTAAAAATAGACTTCACAACTGATGTAAAATGATTCGCTGAAGTTTGTTCTCAATGATGGACGTGAAATGTTGCAGGTACACAACTTTCATCGTACTGTATCCCGTGGGAGTGACCGGGGAGCTGTTTTGTATCTTTGACGCTTATTCATACGTAGCCTCAACCAAGATGTGGAGTCTCGAGATGCCGAATAAAATTAACTTCACTTTCAGCTACCACTACATGCTGTCGTTTGTCATGTTCCTCTACATTCCTTGTGAGTGATATCTGTGTGTCTTTTGTCCGCCACGATGGCGTAGTTGGCCAACGCGCTTGTCTTGTTGAAGCTCGACTGCTGAGGACCGGGAGATCGAGGTTCGAATCTCGGTCAGGTGAACTGGGGGTGATTTTTCCTAAATGGTTTTCCACTCTCCCTCCACGCAAATGCGGGTTCACTTCCTCTAATTCAACCTTCCCAAGTCACAATCCATTAGAGTAATTAGTACTTAAAAAGCGTATAACCCGAACGGGTAGTAAGACACGGTTCTAATAATAATAATAATAATAATAATAATACACTAATCTGTTAGGGATGAGTAAGTTTGAATTTATATTAATTGAACCCACATTTGTATGAAGGAAGGATGGAAAACCATTAAGGATAAACCACCCTCAATACAACTGAACAAGATTCGAACCCTGATCTACCTATCATCAGCTGTCCAGTCTTTTACAAGAGTGATGCCTTATTAAAAAAAAATTACAATAATGGAAATTGATAAAAAGGAAGAAAAAGTAAAAATAAACCAATAAATGCAAATTTAGTTAAGAAAGAAGGAAAACATGGGAATAATCCAATGCACGAAGGTGACAACTTTCTTTCCCCTCTTCTGTTTTTGTTTGATAAAGGCAACAATGCGGAACTATTACTCTGTTTAAATGTGTGTGTGGCTACTAGAGGAGACAAAAGACAGGAGAAAGGAAGATAACGTCACATTTGTACGTTGAATTCTTCACACAGTTTTCTCTCTCTCCTTAATGCCGGGATCACGATCAACTAAACTTTAACTTAACGTAAACAACTCGAGCCAAACATCTTCATTCTCGAGTATGATCTGTGATGTGTACTAGTTATACAGTGATGATCTGTGAATATTTACATTTTTCAATCGATATAATAAATATCTATTATTAAACCTTTTTGATAAATTTAGTTCCCTATTTTAGTTTAATTATTTTATTTCAATGTCTGATCACTAGAACTTACGCTAAAGAGTAAACATTGGTCATAATACCAACAAATGAATTACTAAATAGCCCTGTTGACGTCACTCGCATATTGATTGGCTGGCTAGATCACGTGATACACTTCATGTAACGTTCACTTCACGTAAAAGACCTCAGGATATCTCTTACGTTAAGTTAACTGCAATTCAACATTAAGTTAAGTGCATCGTGATCGCTTCCATTTAAACACACGAGGAGGTCCTTTATGTTAAGTTAAGTTAAGTTGATCGTGATCCAGGCATAAGTGGGCTTTCTTCATTGAATTTGCAATTACTAATTTTATTTTTCCTTTTTTATTTATTCTTATCAATTTCCATTATTATAAAATGTCCGACACCTTAGCTCAGTCAGTAATATGTCTCTCTACTAAGTTAAGGGTCCCAGGCTCAATTCCCAGCATGGTCAAAAAAAGTATCATTGGTGAAAATATGGGTTTAACCTTTTCACGGTGATGCATTAACGGTCGACGATGGAAACAGTAATAGATGTAAAGAGTGGTGTGCGAAACTTCAACTTCGCTTCGAAACTTCACCAATAAAAATATTGACAGCTAAAATACTCCATTTTTGTTTAATTAAAACCATTCTGAGCTGTTTTGCACATAATGAATTTATATTTATATGGAAAAAATCTAAAAGATATTTGAATTGTAAATTGTGATAACAGCTTGATTTATCGAGTTGAAACAAAATATTAAAAACAATTTGGCAATATTACTTTTCCATGTAAATATAATATATAAAGTTATATAAATAACCATAATGTAATCTTTTTTTCAATCATAAAACAAGTTAAATAAAATATTCTAACTTCAATTCGTCTTCGAGAATATTTCATATATTTGATTCGAGTTTGCTTCGAATTGAAAAAGTGGACTTGGCACATAACTATATGTAAATTATTATAAAATATATTTGTTAAAACATGTAAGTTTATTTATATTTAAATGGTCTCATTTTGTTTTCAGTGTTTCCTCAAATGTACCTGCACATGTTCTCTCAGAGGAGAAAGATTCTCGGAGGAAACACGACCAAGAAGAGCAAATAAATCTCTCTGTGCGGACAACATTCCAACCCCTCTTTTTTGTTTTATTGAAATGTGCTGGTTCAAGGTGCAATTTGTTATCTCATTTATATTGTGTTATTATTTATGTCTGGTGTTTGTGTTATTTCTTATTTAAGATCATCATCATTGGGAAATCGAAAGTTCATTATCACACTTACAAAACTACACCACCTATCCCTACCTGGAGCTAGTTCTATCCAGTCCACCTCATTACACCTTACCTTTTTCAGGTCCATTCTAATGTTATCCTCGGATTGTGTCTTCCTAATGGTCCTAAAGAATGGCCTGTTAATTCTACATAATAGGACATGGAATATAATTTTCAAGTTTTAAACATTACCTTTTAGACAAGGGGTGTTTAACCCCTTCTTTGAGTAGATCTGATTAGCTTCGTATTTCATAAACATTTCCAATATTCGAATGTAATTCTTTTTTTCATTCCAGAGAACATGCATGACCTTACACACACCAGGATGCCTCTCACTTTACAAATGTATAAATTGTTAATGACCTTTGACCTTTGCTCTTTCGTGTTTGAATATTTTCTTTTTGTCTGGGTTATTGACATATTTACACTGATAGGGTAAAGATGAAGTTAGAACTTATAAGAGAGGTATCCACACTTGTGTGAAAGAGTGGGACCACGAAAAAAAACATCCTTCACGCTTTACATTGCTGCCACCGGACAAAGAGGTAATAACTGCCACTTAAAAGAAAATTGATCGTTACCCCTAAATCCATTTCCTGTGTTTGTCCCTTGTGTTAGTTCTTTCACATGTTCCTATGTTAATGTCATACCATTATTTGTCAATTTCCTTTCTCTTCTGTTTCTTTTTATCTTGGTATCCTCCTTTAGGAAGTTGCATTACACGTTTCACACACTTTCCTGATGAGTTCCGATAGAATGAAACCTAGGTCGGAGGATTGGGCGGTGACGATAGATTTCCTTCAAAAGGGAGCCATTACCTCTTTGTCCAGTGGCAGCAATGTAAAAGTGTGGACTGTTTTCTTCTTTTCGTTGTAAAAGCCATATTGTGTTTGTTACTTTTATATTTTTCTATCCACCTTTCCTGTTACTTCTACAAATATAATACGATCATTCTTAAATTTAAAACATGGTAATGTTATGTTTCGGTGTAAGTGGAGTGTACATAAAAGCGCATTAAACATAAACAGGGTGTCCACCCAAAGTATATTTTTAGATTCCTTGACTTTTCCAGAGCCAATTTCCAATTTTCCCAGTCACTATATATATATTTCTTAAATTAAGTTTGCAATTTATTGTAGCTCTAGTTTTTTGACACATACCCTTTCTGAAATCATGTCAAACTATCAGGTTTTAAAAGCTATTAGCCTAAAGCGATGGACTGTTAGATAGTGCAATCTAAGTTAGATTGAGGTAATATTGGGCCATTAAAAGATCACCCTACACCAGTACAGCTTGATAATTGTTGTGAGACACTTTTTTTTTTTAGTTTCTTATTTATATAATCTAATCAATTTTCATACATGCACATAAACATGACCCGACATCAGGGTCGTTTTTAAGATCTTCGTAGGTCCTAGGCACTTTTCCTTGTGTGTACCATATTTTTACTCATTTTTTTACAAATTTCATCTTTTGCACGCACAAAAAACTATTGATGAATTTTCAAAATATTCATAAATTGTAATGTGTCGTGAACACCTCTAGAAACTCTATTGACTTAATATCCTGGGTCCGCCATTGGTTCGCGATATGTGGAATGCAAGTGCGCATAACAACATAACCTGTTACACTACTTTGTCAGGGATTGTATCAGTTGAGGAAAGCAACGACTTAAATGATTGATTGTTTTAGTCATTCAAATATCAAAATTCATATTTTGAATTAAAATTAGCTGGTTTTCCTTAGTTGGGGTTTTTTTTTTTTTTTTTCAAGTGAAATATTGTACTCCTTAAAAGGTTGGTAGGCCCTGGTCACTGCTCAACATTGTCTAAAGACATGTTGTAGAGAGGCGTAAAGACAACTTGAAAATCACGAGTTTACCTTGAGAATTAAGATTAGCATGTTCAACTGAGACAGCCGTGTTAGAATAAATCCGAGGTATGTATTAACTGGGAGAAAAAAAAATGTTATTTTTATTATTGTAAATTAAAATTGTATATTCTTTTTAGTGGATATGTGAAAATTACAGAACTTTCATTTTTCCTTGACCAAGCAAATTCCCTGACTTTTTTGCCTGTTATCCAGGTCACTGGTCACCTTGATGAATGAGTATTTTAGCTGTCAATATTTTTATCGGTGCAGTTTTGTAGTCGGAATCTGACGCTTTTACATACATCTAGTAATTTAGTTACTGGTGTTTTTGAAGGTTTCTTTTACATTTTGTGGTATTTTAGAATATTAAGAGATTGTTTGTCTTGTATTTCAAAGTTTTTATTTATATATATTTATAAAATATGTGTTATTTTTCTTGTACAAACTTGATCTAAGAAGCCATGTTTGTATCAATATCATATATTAAAATAGAAAAAACAAGTCATTGATACATATGTTCAATTAATCGATGTAGATTAATTCAAACCTTACATGTAAAACATGGAACATTCAAACACATAAACTTTATTCTATTATTAGACTTTGTGTTATTAGTTTTTATCAAGAATAATAATAAACATTTATTTTTAGTCAAACATGGCATACAAGAAGAATCATCTTTACATCATCGGTGACTGATTAAATCATTGGATCTTATTTTTAAGGTGTTTTAAGCTTTTTTTACGTGTGTTTTATTCAGATGACAAGATGAATATTTAAAAAAATATTATTTTGTTGATTTATTTGACTGAAAGATTATTTAAACATGTCTTTAAAAGTTCAATTTTCATAATAACCTTATCTCATCATGAGCTGTTTCCAGCCTGTGACTGGGTCAGTTTATTAAAATTCCTCCATTTTCCTCTCCTACCACCATTCTTCTCCCCTCACATGCACACTATTTGTTGTCTGCTTCTCCTATCTCATGTACTCCTGCTCCTTCCCGGATAACTTCATTCCTCCTCTTGCTTCTCATGACAGCCAACATGATGCTCACAAACTTCATTCCCGAGACAATGGGTACAGAGTACACCCGGTATAACACCTCCTTACACTTCAAGGCGCTTCTCTTCTCAATAGCGGGTCTCTTACACACCTATAGAACAACTCTCCATAGCAGGTCTCTCACACACCTATAGAACAACTCTCAATAGCGGGTCTCTTACACACCTATAGAACAACTCTCCATAGCAGGTCTC
>CABFVX010002908.1:64277-82658 GCA_902151425.1 Timema shepardi | reverse complement strand
AGATTTATCTGATTACCAAACCCTTCCTTCACCTCTGACAAGACATCTTGTGAATGTGTGGAATGCCAGGCCTCCACCGTGGTTCGGATTCCACGTTAAACTGTAGGTCCTCCATTTCATCTCACAATCACCCTACCATTACACATTAGCGTAAGTGCGTATAACCCGAACGGGTAGTAAGACGCGGTGCTAATAATAATAATAATATAAGTGAAACACACTGCTATTACTATAAATAGCACACAACACAATAAGTTAGGAAAATATTAACTGGCGAGACATCGGCTGCTGTTGGGTGAAGAGTTGCGAGTCACTTCTTGGACACCTACATTGTTCAAGGTCAAGGTCAAAAGCAAGACTGTGTTATGTGGCGGCACTTCAAGGTAGAGGTACAGGGTCTAGAGTGAGGGACGCACACCACTGGAGGGCGAGCTTGTAAACACGCGATGTTGGGGGGCCAAGGACCGAGTGACACTGGGTTTGCAGCTTGTGTAGCCCTACCTTAGAGCATTAAACCACTTAAGTGGATGTTAGAAAGGTTTTCACCTATTCATGTGTTGAGTCATGTGATTTGCAGCCATCCCATTTGGTAGACATTATCGATGTTGATTTAAAATAAGTTTGTATTTTCTAAAGGCCTTTTTATATGAATATTGGACTGCTTGAAACAATATGACTGCCATGTGAACAAATGTCTATACAGTGAAATTTCTTAATATCGGACACCTTTCAGGAACAAAAGAATGTCAGTTATTATGAAGTATCATTTTCTTCCCATGGTGATATCAACACTTGTTGAATACCTGTCAGGAGCATCGTGGCATAAGATGAGACACGTTTAAAACCTAATTTTATCAAGTCCACTTTTGAAATCGAAGTTTGAATATTTAAAAAAAATTGATAAAAATGCTTCACAATGTATTGTCGAATCTGAAATTTTACTCTCAAAATTAAGTCACAGCAAATAGAATATTCAAAGTGAAGTTAGAAGTTTTGCACCCCACTAAAATTGACTGGATAGTTGTTTTTTTTATTATAAAACTGACAATTTATAGCTATACACAAAATGGTAATGGCCCGTTCTAATTGGATAAATTACCAGCACCGTGTCCTACTACCCGTTTGGGTTGTGCAGAATTGGATAGAAAAAATTTATTTGATTAAATTAAAATCTCATAACATTTCAGATTCCAGGTAGAGGTCATCCATTAAATACTTTTAAAGGGTGGAGGCGTGAGCTTTACACCTTCAGTACACCCCACAGATTCAAACTATTATCTTTTAGCTAATCAAGTGATTGTAACACCTTAAACCATAAGGTTGAGAGTGTTTTAATAATCTTCATGTTTCCCGTTTTAATAATCATGTTTCCCCTGTTAAAACTTTAGATTCACAGAAGCTTCTGTATGGAAGGACATTCACTCTTGATGTGAAAAGAAATGCACAGGTTGGAAGGGTCCTTGGGATTAGTATGCCATTCTACCACTGAACTATCCAGGAATTGTCCCATACAAAGGTCTTTCTTCATTCTTATTTTAAGACAGTCTGTGATGGACCTGTTCCTGTGTCAGTCACCTATAACCATTTAACAAATAGCTTAGCTATTTAATCAATCATAAATGTTTACTTTGATTCTGGGCCAGGGATCAATTGAGTAAGAAAAAAGTATTAGCTAGTTTATGGGTGACCCTTTAAGTGGTTAGATTTTAAACAATACATATAATTTGATTAAATATCACTTTAGCTAAACATAAAAAGTAGAAAGAAATCAAGACACAAGTAGCGAATATAAAATAGTATAATATTTATTTCACAAGTTGTACATAAATTAATGGATGTCCCCAGTGGGCATAGAACGGATAATGTCAGAGTCCCCTGGATCTGTTATCGACAGTGTGCACACCCTGAAGTATTTACCGCATGCCGTGCCAAGCTCGATGTTATTGCCCGAGTAATGGTGGACTCCAGTCTTGGCCAACATCGCGTAGTACTCGATCTCGGACTTCCTGCAGAACAATCAAACCGGATATGTTACAATTTACAAGCACGCGTATCACGATCAGCAATAAGACAGAAAAGCTGCCTCTTATGTCACACGATCCAAGGCAGTGCCAGCACCGCGTCTTTCTACCTACTCAGGTTATACGCATATGTACCAATTACGATTATATGTTAGGGATGAGGCTAGGATTTAAAAGTGTACCTGCATTTGCGTGGAAGGTATTGGTGGTCGCAAAATTTAGTGAGCAGTTAGCACTCTAGCCTTCATCCTGGATTTCCCCTCCCTGAGATCAATGATCCGACCCGATAACACCCAATTGTTGAATCCCACCTCACTGGATGATATCAGAATGTCGCAATCCTGCTCATTTGATGTTTTGAATCTCTAAAGGATGTTTCCTGAGATATTGTGGGGTGTGTGCCCAGGTTCCTCTCGGGTTCAAATCTAGTCAAAGACCGAGCACTAAGTGCAGATTATATCTGCCCCTCTTTCTCGTCGTGGAGGGAGAGTGGTTAGTCATTTAGGAAAATCCAGGTGACTCGAACCCCTACACCTCCCTCATCACAAGTTCGGTTTATTGCCAGCTAAGGATTAGAAATCCCCCTCTCCCAAGATCTGGAACCGTTAGTACTTTATACAACAGCAGATATTGGGTTTTTATTTTGTGACACACTTAGAAGGGTATCTGATTAGTCCATAACCCTGAAAGGCATACAAGATCAGCAAGTGTTTGTGAAGGACTGGCCTAAGGCGTATCTCAAAAGAGGGGGAAAATTACCAACAACGGGAAGGTCGGGGTTCAAGTCCTGGCACAGGGCAGTTTCCTATCATTGCTAAACTCTAATGGAGGTGCATTTCCCCAAAAAGTAAAACTCAAACAAATATGTCTGGATAGAGCGCAGCACATACAAAAGACTTAAGCTAATTGTAGAAATTACATAATCAGAAAATCTTGACGTCTTAACGAAATAACACTAAACTCTTAATTCTTGAAAATAGCTTTAATGATTTTGTTCAAAATTTGTATTAAGGAGTTTTACATGATAAAAAAATAATCTATCATTAGTGTAGATTACTGATAAGTGATTTTTTTTAAACTCTCACCAACACTAAATCAAGACCCTGATATGTGGCAATGATTGGATTTAATTTAATATAAAGTTTCTAAAAATGGAATAAAAAGATCAACTCGAACCTAAGTGATAAAGTAAAATAATTGCTAAATTTCTAATTCTTTGAATTAAAATGTTTGCCTTTGTTCACATTTTACTTCTTTATAAATGCTCTTTGCTTGAGGGAAATACCTTTTATTGTAAAGGAAACTATGATTTGATATAGAAATAATAAGAGAATACCAGAGTGGCTGTTTCAATTATATTTTCCCCAGCAATTTCAAGAAAAGAACAAAGTTGTCTGCCTCTTATCAAAAATATTTAGTTTGGTTATTATTTGCAATCATTAAAAATCAACATAAATGACCATTATTCGAATACAAAAGGCCAAGCAATCCTTTGTTTTATTTCATGTCTAGTACATTCAAAAATGCTAGAATTAACATATTTGAAGTAAAAAGTTAAAACACGTCTTACGATATTTCCATGTCCCTAACTACAATAGACTATAGTTTGTACAAAAATTGTGTCTACACTTCCTTAGTAATGACAAACGCTGATGACATGGAAATTGAGGGGTTTCCCCCAATGGTTCCCCACCCTCCTTCCATGCAAATGTGGGTAATTACCTTTGAAATGTTTCTTCTTCATCCCGTACCCTAATAGTAATTATATACATAACCTGAACAGGGAGTAAGATGCGGTGATAGAACTAGAGTATTAGTGACATCTTAACCTAAGGGTACAGGGACACCAACCTTGCCAGCTGTAATGTTTGTTGGAGAGTAACGGGGCAAGCAGCGTAACACAGCTACCAACACAGGTCTCTCACAAATAATCTGCCTGTGCTGTCTGGAGAGCAATGAGGAGAAAACACTGCTCTGACAAAATACACAGGGGTACAACATTCGTAACAAAACATATCTTTATTATAAAACTCAAAAGACTTTCACATACATTCAAAAAAATCAATAGCTAACCTTTTTTAGTTTTCCTCAGCATATGGGATGTTGTTTATTAAATCGCAAATTTTCGAAAAATCCTAGACAACCAACCATCCTTAAACATTCTCATTCATTTTCTAGTATTCGATTAAGTAATTTGTGTACCTGTACAAATGTATCTAGGAAATGCATTTAAATAACATCGAGAAAGAATCTTTTTAAGTTTTGTTTAAATGTTTAGCTACAGAATTAAGTTAGGTATTTAAATTCTCTTACTTTTCTTTATTTTTTAAAAATCTCAGATATCAAATAATTTCCAGAATTTTTCTGGTTTTTGACTGTAGCCACCAAGAAATTAAAGAACTTTAACCAGTTATTGTAATGAGATCATTTATATGAAGTCCCCCCCAACTTGCTTTTCACACAGTTGTTAGTATTATATTAACATGGTTAAGTTTGTTACAGGAAAAACGCAAGATCAAGATGTGGCCGTGATACCCTGTGAAATATTATAATAAATTAAGCCACGTTCCCACAGGGTGTGGAACATTGAGAACTTTATCGTACTCGTTCTTGTCGCTCATGCATTAGTGAAGAAGCCTAAACTGTTCACACAGTCTGAAGGGTTCAGTTGAGGCGTAGCCATGGAGGAGCTAGTGAATTAAAACTGCGCGGTTATAGTTTTCTCAATCCACACCAGCTTTGGTCTGTAGACATAATCAGCAGATTTTCCTGACCTTTAACTATCTATTATTTCTTTTAGTTCCTGGCAGTAAGAACTTCTCGAGTTATTAAACTTTACAGTAACTTCTTTAGTCTATGTCCAAATCCCAATATATTTAAAGCGTCACATATTAATCTTTGCTGCGCACAAATCTCGGTCTCGTTACTACTCCAAAGTCGGATTGAACAAAATGAGCTCCATTTCATAGAATTATAAAAAAAACTAAAGGTGTCATTAACATTAAATTTCAGAATAACTTGAGAAGACACTCTTGCTTCACAACCACAACAAGACTTAAAAAATCAAACACATTTGATCCCGACACGACAGGGTTGTGAAGCCAATGTCGTAAGCAATGTCCACAACACTACGTTCACACGGGTATTGTTGTACGAAAGCGTGGCTCTCACCCGTGGTTCAAGCCTCGTGGGAACGCAGCATTATATTGGCTGACATTTTTATTAAATAAATCATAGATGTTTATGAACATTAATTTTTCAAACAAATTCATATCAACTTATTAAAATGAGAAGATTAAGGACAAAATAAAATTGTTCAAAACTTTATAGAGGATTTGTGGACCAAACCGTTTTATATCCACTTCACCCTCTTAAATGTACTAACTTATGTTAAATATGAAAAAAAAAAATTTATAACAAGAGTAAGACTCCGTAATGGATTCTCACCTGTCTAACAGCTTGTTCAAATTTTAGGAACCTGCCGGAAGTCAATATTAAGAGACTACTCCATAGGTTTCCCTTGATTTTCAAATGGAAGCATCACTTAGATGAAAGGGAAGCCTACTTCTCAGTCTCACCTTAGGGGAGGAGTGTTGTTGGCAATTATGACCAGCTTCGCCTTGCCCTGTCTCAGCGTTTTCAGCGTCTGTTTGTAACCGAGGACAAACTTCCCGGACTTCATGACGAGAGCCAACCGGGAGTTGATGCTCTCCATCGCCTTTTTCTGTAAAAATAATATATAAAGTTCATATTATATATTTTCAATTTGAGTGTGACGAATGCTCCACGTGGCTACGTGATAGAAGTTCACTAACCTGCTTCTTTTGAGCAACCATTTTGAAGATTTAATCCAGGAAATCTGTAACATATATATAATTTAGTATTAGTATTAATGTAACTAAAAAAATCTAACTGGTAATATAACTTGTATTAGGCAAGATAGCTAACGCCAATACCTTACCCGATTAAGAGCCTATCACCGAAAGAAGCCAGGGAACCAATATGTCTTAGGAGGAAACGGATGTAAGTGAACAATTAGTTTAACCATAGATGAATATAATAATAGAGTGTATTTGTAGTTTCGAAATACAATAATATTCCGCTAGGATAGCAGATTATTTTATTATTCAATAAATGTTTGATTTAGTAAATTCTTAAAATTTTAAATTATTGTTGATATTATAAATAAACTTTAAATGTTCATGATGTGTGTATCTATAAACTTTTTAATTTTTAAATATTATATTGTAAGATCCGAAATGTATGTTAAGGTAGTTATAGAATGTTATATTTAATGTTACCATATTAAATTTAATGAATATTAAAAACTGAAGTTATCAAAGTCGAAAAATACTAGCAGCAGTTTGATACTTTACCAGAAAACACCGAAACAGGAGAAAGAAGAAATTCTGAGTGCATTCTATCTAAGTTACAAAGGTGGGATACTAACGGATTGTTTGCAATATTTTATCAGGATCTTAAAATATCTATATGGCGAAACGTTTTTTAATTACTACACAAGAATGTCTACACATTTCCATAATGAAAGAAAAAAATATTATTGCATGTTGGAAAACCACGCTCACTGCTAAAACAATACTTACAAGAAAATCCTAGCGTTAAACTTAACTACAAGACTAAATCTCCCCGTAGGGCTGATCCAGAACCTTTTGAAGGAGGTGATTGGATGTCATAAGGTTCCTTCAAGTATTAATTTAATCATTATAATTAATCAAAATTTTAACTTATAATACAGTTATTAATAGTATTTGTGTCTTATAAAATAATTTTATTCAAAAGACCCTGATTATAATAATAAAAATAGGACTTGTAAGAAACAACAACATTTTGACTAACAAATTTATAATTTTAATACAAAATGGCACTGTCCCAATAAAAGTAATACATATTTGGGCCTTCTGTACGTGAGGCTAACATATTTTAATATAAATAATTAGTTATAATATCAAACCTGGAAATCTAATCACGGAAGAGTTTTAGTTTTAAGCTACTTGCTTTTCTGCATAGTAGAGCTGAATTAAAAGAGTTATTGATTAGGTCGTGCATAAGATAGGATGAGGGAGGAGTTAGTCAGTAACTCTTTACAACATTAAGGTATGGTTTCAATAGGTTTAATTTTATACGCTTTGGGGAGGAGGTGATTGCTTTCCGACCTGCTTTCGCTTTTGCCTCGTTTTCCAGGCGTCAGTGTACTTAGAAATGCCATCGCGGGAAGTAATTGTTGCTGGCGTCACTGCAGTTATCTTCATTTTATGGCGTAGAAAAAAACAGAAGCATCGGGATTTCTGGATGAGTCAGTGTCTATAATCACGTTCGCAAAGGGCAGAAATATTATCAGAAGGACGTGATTATATATGGATAGACTGTTTAAGAACTTCACAAGAATGTCCCCATGTGATTTTGATGACTATGGTTGAACCACACATTTCAAAGTAAGATTCTACATTTAGGGATGCCATACCAGCAGGTATACGATTAGTGGTCACTCTTCAATTTTTGGCAACATGAGGCAGCTGTCAGAGTTTTATGTACTAATTTAAAATATCGGTACCAAAAAACGTTCTCGGGGGACTGTAAAGCAAGAGTGTTGCAACGCGATCTCCAAATATTATGGGGAGCACTTGCGCCTTCTTTCGGCTAGGCGCGCAACTATATTTTGAGGCGTGTACAGGTGCATGCCTCAACGTGCACCTCCTATGCCCCTTTTCAATAAATTTTAACAAGTAAAAATAGACCTAATTGCATTATTACATATTTTATTTTTATAAACTTTATTAGTATATCTATCTATACACACGTTTACTTTCATCGCCAACGATTTGAACACTAATCACATAAGGTTTCAAAAACGCTTTAAAATATATGAGCCAATTGTTAAAAGATATATTTGAGGACATTTCTGAGTCTACATGAGCCGACGTCTTCAATAATAATTGCGCATGCGCATCCGGTGAACTTTTCGGAGTTGGATTCGGCCGCCATTGTTTCTTAATGAAGTAGTTTGTGTGTGAAGTTTTATATTATTTTAACTAATTATTTTGTGGACCTATAACAAATTAGACTTATCAGGATTGACATTTATTTTTCTAAGGGTATTATTTGAAAGACTTGGACAGGGAAAGGACGTAGGGTGCATATAAAAGGTGATGTCAGCAGGCGTGTCAGATCAGGTAGAGAAAGAAATTTTGTGTTGGGCGTAGTTGTACAAATTATGTTTAGATTGTGGAATGTGGTTTATGATTTTTATTTTAAACGTTTCTAATATTATGTTTTAATTTTTTCCATGTCTAATCGCGTGTGATAATGCAGCGGATGAAAGGACAAGGGAATCAAGGTAAGATAAAAACTAATTTGCCTATGCAATCCCTCCTGTCAGTTTGTTTTGTGTCCGTTCTTAGGCTAGCCGAATTTTTAATTTGTACCTATTTTAAGTTAGGTTTGATTTTATTTCAAACGGAATTCCCTCATAATATACCATTACTTTTTTCTTAAATGCCCTTCACTTTTTTATAGCCTCTGTATTGACATTAAAATTTTCATTTCATTTTATAGAGTAGATTAATTCAAAAGCCCTATCTAGCCTATATTAATTATTTTGTAAACAACCAAATGTAGAATTTATCTAAAAAATAAATACTTAGGAGTAGTACCGCATAATCTATATTTTGGTTAAACATTTGGATAATATATAAATCTAGTATGAATATGAACGGATCTTTAAATTAATGAAAAAGCAAGTTATAGTGAAATTCTAAATGGTTTTAACTTAGAGGAGTAAAATATCTAATAAATTTAATCTGAACGAATCAATCAGCTTAGCTACTTTGAAAATAATAAAAAATGCTCAAGCAAGTAAAGAGTTCCATGACAAAATACGCCTAGACCTTAATATGTATATAATAGGCTTACATTTCATATTTTCTGAGCGTATTTTATCCGCAAAAATACTTAATTAAAGATATATTTCGATTCATAAATAATTAAATTAAAACAAACAAGGTTTAATTTTTATGATAAACAAAATATGATGACTCATTGAACCTTTAAGAAAATGGTGTCATGTTGACAAATCTTGAAACTTTAGGTATTATATTTACATTAACTTAACATCAAAACAACATTTAGGTCTCGCAATGTGATAGGCCTGGTAGAAAACATTTATGATTCCTTTTAAGAAAATATTTTTTACCAAAAAAAAATCTTATCTTTTATTCCGGATAAGACTAACAAAAAGTCGCCCATTAAAATATTTTGATTGGCTAGGGTTTATTAAATAATTAATTGATTAAAATGTATATCAGCATACACACATGACCACCTTGCATAGGGAAAAAACTAGTCTCTAAATGTATTAATCCATCCAAATTATATTATAGTTAAATTTGAATAGACTGAAGGTTAGGTTAAGTTTATTTGATTTTTTTAAATTATATAACACAAAAGATTATAGTTATCTAATTTTTATGTTATGAGTAAATATAATAGGTGTTATAGTATATCAGTGTTTTTTAATTTGGCAATTCTGTAGCTTTATTAGACAATTTTTTGCCTGTACATAACTGCTTAAAAGATAAGCTGTGTCTGGTCCAGAAATTAACTATTTTTATACAAAATTTATAGATTTTCATCAAAACTCGAGAGTAGGTTTACCATATTGTCCATTACAACTGAACGCTTTATGAACTTGAACCTTGAAAAATTATATTTAGATGTCATTTAAAACAAGCAATTAATTATAAACATATTATTGAAGCCTACTTAACCTTCTAATTTAGTTAACTTAACCTCCCATGTGCAATCAATCAATTTTAATATAATAAATCATTAAAATATTATTATTATTACTCGTTCAGGTTATATGCATACTCGATATTAATTTGTTGACATCATTGATACGGGCTTGCTCAGTAACTTATGTGCCACATAATACTATTAGGCTAGTGAGCTCATAAATATTTAAATTCTTGTAATATTGGTAAGTATTTATGCTAATTTTATACTCACATTTCAAACTTTATAAATTTTAAGTATTATTCGATTCTCCATCTTAAGTAGCCTATGAAATATTAAGAAGAAAATAAGACATAATTAGCTTATATTATAATTTAAAATAAAGCTACATGCTCTATTATAAGGTGGCTTGTGAAGCCTTTTTTTACAGCCCATGATTTTTCTTGAAAAGTAATCTTTTATAGGAAATTGATATTTTCGGCCGAGGACTGAAAGTCTTGACTTGCGTGGTAAACATCCATGAAAGGTCCAACTGATGTTTATGTTAAATTTCTTCCTTACATCTGCTATGTTGTAATTTACATGTCATCTTTGTCAAAAAAATTGGTTAGTTTGCAATCAAACATTTTGAAATTACTATTTAAGTTACTTTATTCAAGAATAAATAACTGCCGGTTTCTCGTTCTTGCATAATTTGGCAAAAAATAAGCTGATTATTACTTATTTTTTGTTTCAACAAAACTGATTTTATGTTTTGAATAAAATAATTTTTCTTTATTTTCTCCAAAAGCTGTTTTAGATGAACAACTAAACACTTTCTAAACCATTCAATATTTACTACTACACTTAAAAATTACATTTTTAACTAGCAGTTTGTTTTTACTAATTTACTTTTTATCTTATTGTACTATGTTTTAAATGTGTTTTAAATAATTTGTATTCTTTTTTAAGAAAAGTGTCATAAACCACATTAGTGTTCACTTTTAAAAAAAATTGCTTTATAAATGACAAGCAAGACTAAAATAATATTTATTTAATGAAAATAACGTTTTATGACTCATCTCAGCCGGTTCAATACAAGATCTATTCAGTCCTTCACTGTATTGACGTAATAATAAAATAAGTGATAATCTTTATCGACAATAACACCCGATAATTTAGGTGATGACTCACCTTGTCCAAGAGATAACACCACCATGTTGACAGACTACTTGAGGCGTGCAGTGCAATATGGCAATTTTAAAGAGGAAAATAAAAAAGGAAATGCCCGATAGTAAATAAAGCAGGGAAGAAGGCTACGTGAAGGGACAATGATTCCTTACACTTTTTTTTTGTCATATATTGCTAGTTAATAAATCATTTTGAATCACGGGAAGAATGTGTATGCCTGCTTACATTCACTGAGAAGACTAAAGAATTTTCTCCCAGAAAATGTACGAATTATCCTTGTCCAGAGATCAATAATGCCACATTTTGACTACTGTGACTTAGTATACAGTGACAAGAGCCGATCTAGCAGAACGACTACAAAACACATGTGTCAGATAAATATTTAACTAAAAACGGCATGACCATATTTCTAAGTATTTTAATAAACTGGGTTGGTTAAGAATAAATTAAAGGCGAAGGCTACATTTATTAGTATTTCTTCACAAAATATTATCAACATCTCCGCCTCAATACCTCTCCTCGTGGTTTCTATTTCTGAAAGATAAACACAGCCGAGCTACTTGATCAGAATCCACTCTACAGATGTCTATTCCCATACATAGATCTCAAACATATGCTCGTTATTTCACTGTCCTGGCATCACAGGCTTGGAACAAACTAGAGAACTCTACTCGTCATCTAACATCTAGCTTGGAACAAACTAGATAACTACTCGTCATCTAACATCTAGGCTTGGAACAAACTAGATAACTACTCGTCATCTAACATCTAGACTTGGAACAAACTAGATAACTACTCGTCATCTAACATCAAGGCTTGGAACAAACTAGATAACTACTCGTCATCTAACATCTAGACTTGGAACAAACTAGATAACTCTACTCGTCATCTAACATCTAGGCTCTCCTTCAAGTGCGTGGTTAAGCAATTCATCTTGTCTAACAAGTTAAACTGAGTTCTTGAAACTACTTGAGCTTTATATGAGTGTGTGAATGAGCGTGCTAATGGTTTTATACTTATTTGAATATTTCTTTATTAAATTGTATTTCAATAAATGTGATAGGTTATGATGTATTCAATACTGGTTAAGTGGAAGAGAAGGTTAACGCCTTAACTTCACCAGATAACTAAAGGCTATTGTATTAGAATACAAAACAAAAAAATTCCAATATTTTTTTTTTCAAACTCACCCGCCTCAGTGGCGTAGTTGGCTAACGCGCTTGTCGTGTTGAGCTGCTCGACTGCTGAGGACGGGGAGATCGAGGTTTGAATCTCGGTCGGGTGTCCTCTAATTCAGCCTTCCCAATTCCTAATCCATTAGAGTAATTAGTACTTAAAGCGTATAACCCGAATGGGTAGTAAGACGTGGTGATAAATAATATTATTATTTTAAAAAACTCCATGGTGTCAGCCTGCAGTAGAGCTATACCAACCAAGTAGCCGCTGCATGTTGGTGAAGATAGTGCCAACATTTGCGGATAGAGGCTGTCATCTGGTCAGCACAACGAACCCTCCGGCTGTTAATCTCACTTTTATAGACAGGAGCCGCTACTTATTTATTCAAGTAGTTCCTCATTGGTCTTCGTGAGGCCGAGTTAACCGAGGATCTGTGGATTTGTAGCCAGGAACTCTGACTTTTAAAGCACGGAGATATTGTTAAAAAAAAATTGTAACTAATTTTAAAATTAAAACAAAACCCCCTTAGATCACAGAATATTTTTTTAAATAAATGTAACTGTCACAACATGGCACCAAAAGTATTTTAATACACGGTTATAAATATATTTTTATTATTATAAACCACCTAAATTCTATCGTCTTGCTCTTAAATTTCATTCCTTCTTATAAAATGTACTCATTAAAAAAAAGATTAATTGTAACTAGGCCTAGTTATTGATGCATTAAGTTTCAAGTTAGGTTAGCTTGGAATAATTTTCAGTATAATGGTTTTCCACCCTCCCTCCACACAAATGTGGATATACTTCCTCTCGATTCGACTCCTCATCCCTAACTCAATAGTGTTATTAGTACATTATTATGTATACAACCTGAACAGGTATTAAGACACCAGTGCTTAAAAAAGTTGCTAATATCCTTTTTATTGATTTTCTTATTTTTGACCCGCCTCGGTGACGTAGTTGGCTAACGCGCTAGTCATGTTGAACTCGACTGCTCAGGACGGGAAGATCGAGGTTCGAATCTCGGTCGGGTGAACTGGGGATGGTTTTTCCTAAATGGTTTTCCACTATCCCTCCACGCAAATGCGGGTTCACTTCTCTCTAATTCAACCTTCCCAATTCCTAATCCATTAGAGTAATTAGTACTTAAAGCGTATAACCCGAATGGGTAGTAAGACGCGGTGCAAAATATTAGTATTATTATCTTATTTTTGCTGTGAGAGGGAAAGTAAAGTATATGTTTTGTTGCTGTGCAGTGTCAAATGGGCCGAAGGACCACGTGAACGAACATGAAGACTTTGATTCATGGCGGGCTCAGCATCACCAGGTCTGTACGCCGCTTTACTATTCAGGAAACTTGAATCACTTTTTGGGGGCACTATTTTGGAAACACGTTCTTTATTTGTGCACCGATTTATCAGGCTAGACACACGCAAGGAAAAATCAGGAAAACTTGAAAGTAGGGGAAATTAAAAACTAGGCTACATGTAAATTATAAATCAGAGAATTTTTGTAAATGATGAGGACGAGAAATGTCTATATACACCCCATCTATGACAACAGAAACATTTGATATCCCATTTAGACGTGATTATTTTCCTAGTACCAACACCACATCAATAATTATTTTTAATTGGCTCGACATTAGTCACTTCCAGCCATTGTTTGCAATTAAAAACCTTTCTGATAACTGTCATATTCTCTCACCGTAAAAAGAGTATGTATTTTATTTCTGTCTATTTCAAAAATAATTATTCTTAACCAATCGGCTGTTTAAATTTTATTTAACAACATACCAGGCTGTCTACCATCTGGGAAAATCGGGCTGAACTGGAATTAGCCGGGAATTTGAAATGGTCGGGGGCTAAAAGGGAATAAGTTGGGAATTTGGTAATTTACAACAAAAAATTTGGGAAAATGTCGTTTTAATCAAAATATGAGATACTCATTAGTTTAGTAAACTACGAGATGATTCAAACTCTCTATTTATTTTTTTAGGTGTGTAATATATTTTATAATTCCTAGTAGTCTTTGTTAATACAAATAAAGCATGCTTATTTAAATATGAAAACTTATTATGAATCGATTAAAGAAAAAGGGCAATGCGGTAGAAGGGTGTGACATAATGTTGAGTTGGGAATTTAAAGAAATAAACAGGGGAAAAGTCTGGAATTTCATTGGTCAAGGTGAGTAGACAACATTCATATATATCCTCTAGGTTTTTGTGAGGAACATTTTAGATTTTGGATTGAGAAGTAGTCGAATTCTCTTCATGAGTCTTAATGACATCCTGGTTTTAAATATGGTGACATTCACAGATTTGTCTGGATGACGCGTCAATTTGCCGGCAAACAATGTGACTATGACGAGGCTTATTGTATTCCAGGGTTACAACAACGCCATCTCAACCTCCATGGCGTCCGATCCCTACCTGTCCAACTACTATGGCACATCGTTCCCGTACCAGGCGTTCGGCGTGGGGGACGGCACTTGGTCCAATGGGGGAGACCCGATGACTTTTCTGGGAGGATACGGCAGCCAGATGGGTCACGACTCGTACGGGATGGACGGCATGTTTGGCGGGGGAGGCGGTGGGTTCGGCACCGCGTTCGGGCAACCGGCGGCTGCGGCCGCGGGGTTCAACTACTTCCACGGTAATGGAGACTACTCCACGTGGGCGGCACCGTCCCGCAAGTACGACGACTACTACCGCAGTACGGACGGGGTGTACGGGGCCGCCACGCCCGCGGGAGTGGGGGGGTCTGGAGGCATGGACGGTCTCAAAGGTGTGGAGCAAGGGATGCAGGGACTGGGGCTGTCGGACGGCTCAGTGGGCAATGGGGGAGTGGCTCCAGGGGTCATGAAAGTTGTGGACGGTAAAGATATGTCGAAACAACAGGGCCAACAGGACGTAGTTAAGACCAGTGGTATGGATACTACAGGGATGGGAGGGGTGGGGGGCATGGTGACAGTGCAGACTAATGTTGGGTCCACGCCAGCACCCTAGCACCCCCTAAAAAGATGACTTGGGCGTCGATTGCGAGCCAGCCGGCCAAACCTCAGCCTCCGGTGAGTTCCGGGGGCATGAAGAAGAAAGGCCCGGGGATGCCACCACCACCAATGGTACCTGGCAAGCACAACATGGACATTGGGACGTGGGAAGGAAAGAATGGCGGCTCCAACTCCATGAGTGGGCCTAAGCAGCCCGTAGGACCTCCACCAACTGTACGGCCTGCGTGGGGTGGCCCCAGAGGGGCAGGAGGTCCTCCAGGGAGCGGAGCTAGCGGCTACCCCGGTGCTGGGGCTCCACCCCATCATACAGGACAGGTGGCCATCTTGCCTGGACCTCACCATCCTCACCACCCTCACCACCCTCAAGCTAACTCTGTGGGCCCCCCTCCGCACCACCATATGCAACAACCTCCCCCCACAGGGCCACATCCCGGGGGTCTGATGGTGGCGGCTCCACTGCCCTCGCACCCAGTGCTGGACGAGCTGCGGGTCAAGAACAATTATAACCCTCCAGACTTCGACATGTCAGCCAAGGGGGCTCGCTTCTTCGTAATCAAATCCTATTCTGAAGATGACATTCACCGCTCCATCAAGTACGAGATCTGGTGCTCAACGGAGCACGGCAACAAGAGGTTGGACCAAGCATTCAGAGAGCGCGAGAGCAAGGGGGGGGGACCCGTGTTCTTGTTTTTTTCGGTGAACGGCTCAGGTCACTTCTGCGGCATGGCCCAGATGGTGTCCCCGGTTGACTATCATGCGTCGAGCTCGGTATGGTCACAGGATAAGTGGAAGGGTCAGTTTCGGGTGCGTTGGGTCTATGTGAAGGATGTTCCCAATGTGCAGTTAAGACACATCCGCCTAGAGAACAACGAGAACAAGCCAGTGACCAACTCCCGGGACACTCAGGAGGTTCCGTTCGAAAAGGGGAAGCAGGTGCTGCGGATCTTGCACGGTTACCAGCATTCGACGTCCATCTTTGACGACTTTGTTCACTACGAGAAACGTCAGGAGGAGGAAGATAACCGCAAGGTGGATGTGGTGGTTCCTCCAGGGGCTGGGAGAGGAGGACCCCCTCAGGGGCACATGCCCCCACAGCAGAAGGTATTTGTTCTTGCAATATATTTATTATCTATAGTTAAAATTAATGTTTTATTTAGTTTTTTTCTGGATTGACTTGTCATTTTTTATTAACTTGTATAAAAGCGTCTTTCAACCGATATACCGCGGGAGTTTTAGGGAAGATCAAAAAGAAACAAGAAAAACATTGAAGCAATAAAAATACACGTTTTAAAATCTATGATCAACATTATTCTAAAACTTCCACGGTTATTAAAATTTTAGCTATTAAAACTTTTGATGATAAAATCTCTTTAAAAACTGACAGTGGCCTAGAAAATCCTAGCACAATGTTAACTAAGCATGTTGGGAATTTAAAATGGTTGAGGATAGCTGCTGTGTACTTTATTTCTGGTTTTAATCTTATTTATTATATGTAGCGACATTGGCTCACTTGGTTTTTTGTTCTTTTTTATTTTTTGAGAATAATTGTTAAGCTCAATAATTGAAAAAAGTGTTTCAACTTCTCATTGACCTGGAAAAAGAGAAAAGTCGGGGAGTTTGTTCAATCTACGGAAATCTTCACATATTTTTACTATAAAAATTACACAACTTTAATTCATGATAGTCAAAACAACATTTTTCTTCAAGTTATACTCACTGCCACTCATATTTGTCCCAGTTGAGCATGTTAGTCTCAATTCTCAAGGTCACCGTGTGATTTTCATATAAACTTTCCACGTGTCTTTATCCAAAGTTGAGTCCTAGCAATGAATATACGTGGAAATTCGATCACATCATAGGAGGAATAAACTAAAAAAAAAAGAATGTGTTTAGCAATAACATTAAACTGTACTGGTATATCAAGCTGTCTATTAGGTCACAAAATTCACGGAAACGTTTTTAATTGAAAAAAAAAAGTCACAAAAGTCCTGGAAAAGTCACATGAATTTTCAATATTTTGACCATGTCACGAAAATATATATATTTTTTGCCTTTCCCGCTCATCGTAACAATGTGAACTCGTCAAATGTCAAGCCACCCACTACCCACTGTGCCACGCACTAGCCACAAGTTGCCTGATTGTTTTTACTGTGATACTAAGGACAATGTTCACCATCTTGTTAAAGTTTAATGTTGCGTACGAGGGTGCATTAGGTTTATATATGAACTATATAATGTTTGACCGATTACCGAAGGAATCTTGTGGTCAAAAAAGGTCACCAAAAAGTCACTAATTTCTATTTCTGCAACTCAGTAGACACCCTGTGTGTATAAGGTGATCTTTTAGTGATTCAATATGACCTTATTTAAATTTAATGTATATCGCACTACCCAATAGCCCATTGATTTAGGCTCAAACCCTTTAATCCCTTCATAGACTGACAATGACAATAATAATAATAATAATAATAATTATTATTATTATTATTATCATCAGCAGCGCCAAGTTTTACTACCCGTTCGGGCTATACGCACTTACGCTAATGTGTAATGGTAGGATGATTGTGAGATGAAATGGAGGACCTACAGTTTAACGTGGGATCCGAACCACGGTGGAGGCCTGGTATTCCCCACATTCACAAGATGTCTTGTCAGAGGTGAAGGAAGGGTTTGGTGATCAGATAAATCTTTGCCGCCACCGAGGATTGAACCCCGGCCGCCAGCACAGAAGTCCGACACCTTACCTCTAGACCGCCAGGTCACCTTTAAAATTATTATTACATTAAGCTACAATATTATTATAATAATGTTTCAAATATATAGTTATTGAAAGATTTGTAAATTGGCACTGGAAAACCTGACATTCATTGGATGGACATCCTTTTTTTTTCTCGAGAATGGTAATAAAGAGTTGTCGAAAATAGGTGACATCCTAAAAGGGGATGAAATAAATACACAGAATAAAACATATTAGCTTTTTGTCGAGTAACATAAGTTCTTAACCCATCGGAAACTTCAGGTTTTGAGTTGTATTTTGTGAAGAGGAGTGCCTTATTGGTATTTTAATAATTATTTTTTATATTCATGTAGAACTCGTTTTCTTCTATAAAAGAGATTAATTGGAAAGCCTTAATTTATTTTGGATTCTATTTGTATGGGCGATTTTAGTTTGATAAAAATTACTAATTTTATGTTCAATTGTGCCATTTAAAGTTGATATTTAATGGTCAGAGCTGCTTAAGTAAGAA
>CABFVX010002908.1:29345-61595 GCA_902151425.1 Timema shepardi | reverse complement strand
TTGTTCTATAGGTGTGTAAGAGACCTGCCATGGAGAATTGTTCTATAGGTGTGTAAGAGACCTGCCATGGAGAATTGTTCTATAGGTGTGTAAGAGACCTTCTATGGAGAGTTGTTCTATAGGTGTGTAAGAGACCTGCCATGGAGAGTTTTTATATAGTTGTGTAAGAGACCCGCTATGGAGAGTTGTTCTATATGTGTGTAAGAGACCCGCTATGGAGAAGAGAAGTGTCCTTGAAGTGTAAGGAAGTGTTATACAGGGCTTACTTTCTAACTATTCTCACACACACATCAGAAACATGGACAGTGAATGTAAGAGAGAGTAGGAAAGTGGAGGACATGAGATAGTAGAGGAAGCAAGACTGAGACGGTATGGACATGTAATGAGGATGTTGGAGTACATGAGATAATAGAGGAAGCAAGGCTGAGATGGTATGGACATGTAATGAGGATGTTGGAGTACATGAAATAGTAGAGGAAGCAAGGCTGAGATGTTATGGACATGTAATGAGGATGGGGAAGAGGAAGATGCCAAAGAAAATGGTGACGAATTATGTAAGGAAAAATTAAAGAAATAATTTAAAGGAGCCGATAACAAAGTTTGTAATTGAGAGAAGAAGATTGGAAGCCATCAAAGTAGGAAGAAAGTTGGAAGGATAGAGAAGATGGAAGCACTTTACTATACTTACACAAGTCACGCGTGAAAACAGTTGATGACAATGTATGCAAATAATAATGCACTAACAGGGTGACACATCTGGGGACAGTATATAAAACGTAGGAACTTAGAAATCGGGGTATTCTGTAACTGTGGAGAAAATATTGTATGCTTTGTTGCCCAGACAAGATAAATATCTTTTTGCATATTATTCAAACTCAGTTTTTAGTTGATCCACCACGCCTCAAGGCGTCTCACTGCCAATGGCGGGGAGATAAGGGTTTAAAACGTTACGGATCGGCGCCGGGCGTCGATTGAAGTGATACCGTTTAATCAGCCGATAGTTTCTCCGTGATCGAGCTCTAATTATATTGTTAAGTAATTATGTGTGATATTTTAACTGAATAAATAAGACTTTTAATGTTGCACACGATTTATTAAAGTTATTTTATCTTCAGCTTTGAAGATATAAGTTTATATGATACAGCTTAGTTGAGCTCCAGATTTCAGTCAGTGGCACTGTGAATTACTGCTACTGGCACTTAAGATATAATTTGTTAGATTTATGCGACCGGCACTGTGAATAATTTGTATCGGCACATTCTGTGTTCATACGCACAAGCAGCCTATATATGACCTACCCTTGCCCCTTGGATCTCCCGTGACCAGTGTTGGAACCAACAAATAGAAAGTCTTGGCGACAGGTGTTATGACGGCTAGCTTCCTATTGAGTAGAGGGAGCTAGCATTACTTGCTTCTTTTTTTTTGTAAATAGTGCGGAGGTAACTCTGAAAGAAAAAATAAGTTTTAATTGTGCAATCCTTTGACATTATTTCTGAACAGTGCATGATTTTCCATGGATGAAGTATTGAAAGGATATTTTACATACAATACTTTAAAGAAAAATGCATTTATCCATGACTTTTTTTTAATATACGAGAGGGGTGCAAATCATTATTGTTACACCTGCATATAAATGTGGATACACCTCCTCTAAATTCAACCTTCCAAATTCCTCATATCTGTACAACCTGAATGGGTAGTAATTAAAAAGATGTGATGACAAAAAAAAATCTATATTCACTTAAATTTTATTTCATCCCAAAATATCATTCTTATTAACATCCTAATCGATTTTTATAAGGGAAATTTATGGAAAACAAGAGATTTTTTTCTCCATCTGCATCATAGTAATATTATTATTATTAGCACCGCGTCTTACTACCCGTTCGGGTTGTACGCACTTACGCTAATATGCAATGGTAGGGTGATTGTGAGATGAAATGGAGGACTTACAGTTTAACGTGGGATCCGAACCACGGTGGAGGCCTGGCATTCCACACATTCACAAGATGTCTTGTCAGAGGTGAAGGGTTTGGTAATCAGATAAATCTTTGCTGGGACCGAGGATTGAACCCCGGCCGCCAGCACAGAAGTCTGACACCTTACCCCTAGACCGCCAGGTCACCTGTATCATAGTAAACTTGTCAGGCACCTTGGCTAAACATAGGGTGAGTTTTCGCGATTTACTTGGTTATGTCTTGGTATAGAGTGTTTTCGCCCAACCGGTTCTGACCAAGCTGGTGGAGTGCAAAAACGATTTTGATATGGTTTTTTAAAACAAAGATGGTGGTTGGGGTGGAATAGATTCAACAGCTGGTAGGTGAATTTATGTAATCATACTACACGGACTGCAAATTAAAATAAGCTATTTAATATCTATTCTTAGTTTAAAGTGTTCGGGGTTTTAGGCCCTTAGCTCTCGACCATTTCATTTATATAATTATATTTGTTTGTCATTGTTTATTTTGTTAATCTAATTCCATTCTTAAAACACCTAAATTCACAATGGAGGTAATAGGCTTGCAAGTGCCCAGTATTTATGATATTCAAAGACATTTAATAACATTTATATATCGTTTCTCAAAATCCCCCTCCCTACCTTTATTAGAACTCATGTTAACGTTATAAAAATACTGAATACTACGCTTATAGTACATTATTGTTTTCCAACCAGAACTATTTTAATAAATAGCCGTCAGCATATTCAATGTATTATTCTTTTTTAGGCCTAATTTAATCACTTAATTACTAAATTAGTCAGTTAAAATGTTTAATCATAAGAAAGTGGTAGGTGACCTGGTGGTCTAGGGTTAAGGTGTCAGACTTCTATGCTGGCGGCCGGGGTTCAATCCTCGGTCCCGGCAAAGATGTATCTGATTACCAAACCTTTACTTCACCTCTGACAAGACATCTTGTGAATGTGGGGGAATGCCAGGCCTCCACTGTGGTTCGGATTCCACGTTAAACTGTAGGTCCTCCATTTCATCTCACAATCACTCTACCATTACACGTTACCGTAAGTGCGTATAACCCGAACGGGTAGTAAGACGCGGTGCTAATAATAAACATAAGAAAGTGTGGGGTTTTTATGTTAATTATAAGTACTACAAATCATTGTAAAAGTTTTAAGCAATATGTGAGGCCCATGTTTCGGTATGTGACAAGGCACATTAGTTATATTGGTGCCTCTTTTGACTAGTCATAATATTTAATTCACACAACCTATCATATGTGTACTACCTGAACAGGTAGCAAGACGTGGCGGTAAGCAAATTAAGAGTCTTACGATGTTTGTTGTAAAAACCAGAGGCTCAGGCCATGTTTGTGTTTGTGTTCACGTGGTTGTAACTAAAGCCGTGTTCTTTGTGTTTCTAGGAGCGGGACGGTGGTGGCAGAGGGAGGGGCGGCCGAGGGGGCAGGAATTAACCTCCGAGGCCACCCTCATAGCTTATCTTCATATTGTAACAAGTTATACACAGTTCTAGAGGGTGACATTTTCTTTTCTTTTACCGTTTCATAGTGAACAATGAATATGGACTATGTGTGTAGGACTTGGTAATTCATTCATATAATATTTTGTGCTACATATATTCACACGTCTGCGCTTTCACAGTCTTTGCCCCCTCCCGCCCCCCGTCCCTTACTCCCCTCTCGTGTTCATCCTTGTTTTTATTTACGTACGAGAATTAACAGGTGAGGTTGTGTGGCGAGCGGCTGAGAGCAGAACGGCGAAAGACAGTTTGATCTTTATTCGTCGATCATGGTTCACTATTTTGACAAAATAAAATGTTTTGAGTTGATCAATATTCTGTTCCCTGTAACAATTTAGCGTGGATGCCTCTTAAGTGGGTATCATTTGTGTTCGGAGTTGAAACTTTAAAAGTTGTTTATATTACAATACAGAAATCTTAGATGAATGTGTGGAAATATTGAAAATGCAATATGTTAATGCCTTAACATAAATAATTTTACTCTTGGATTCAGAAACTACAGTTTCTAAATATATTCAAACACATCTTTTGACTTTGTCGGTGCTTGGCTCTCCTTAAAATTGTAAATTAATTGTATGTGTGTGTTGAGATAATTAAGTGCTGCTAATTTGACGAGGGAATTGGCCAGGCTGACCAAACACCTGTTTATTGGGTGGATTATAATTTGTTTAGGCTCTGCTGGGATACACAGTTATGTTAACAAAATAGAAAACTGGTTTTTAGGCAAGTGGAGCAAATATATAGCTCCCCTAAAAAAAAAAAAACGGTTTGGGTTTTGATCCCCGGCGACTCTACTGAGGGTATGTTCTTTTTTTTTCTGCGATTGGTTTCCTACTCTCTTTCTACATTATTGGTGATTCATTTCCTCTAAATTATACCTTCCTCATCCCTACTGGGTTAGTGCATTAGTGCGATTAAATGCGGAATAGACCTGATGAGATGCGAAGCAAAAATAAACTAATAATAACGGACATCTTTAATATTGTGGTGACGTCATTTTCTGTCACAATCTCCTAGTTTCACTAACTATCTGATTGTGCTCAGAATTTCAACCCTCCAAGCGTGTAAGTAAGAAGGGTTGGTTGACACATTTCTTCGTTGGTGCTCTCGGCCGCTGGTGACCATGCAACCCCCTCCCCCCTTAATTCTCTACTACTGTTTGCTAGTTAGGTAGAATTCAGCTGTGCATGTGTGTTTTTTGTGCAACAATACATTCTCTAAATCACTGTTTGATTATACTCGATTGTAACTCTTTTTTAATGTTATCATTACTATGTTTTTAAATTTAAATGAAAACAAATGTCCCAAGATTCACTTGTTTTTGTAAGGAACTGAGTTCATTTCGTTTTATTCGGATTATTTAAAAAAAACATGTTTTTTTGTATATATTAATTTAAAAATCAATATCTCAAAATGATATATCATGAAAAACATATTCTTTTCTTTATTGATTTTCATAAGTGCTTGAGGCTAGTATTATAGTAACATGTAGGACAACACAAACTAAATACATAATATTGTAAAACTACGTACAAATATTTAGGAGGAATAATTTTTTTTTTAAATGATCCCACTGACAGACCTCTTTGTAGAATTTTGGGAATTCAATGGGCCAATAAACTCTTAAGGGTTACTCAGTTAACGAGAAATTACTACGCAGAGATTCAGATCAAACACAATATTTAATTATACAATAAGTGATTTAAAAATATTATTCACACCAAAATAAAATCTAAATATTCCAACAATCTTCTTTTCCTTAAACAACCCTATATTTGTGTTTTATTAATTGAAAATAATAATTGAAAGAATAACACTCGCTAATTTCCAACATTTTTTTAAAGTCATATTCACAGAGCTATGAGACTAGGCTCGATGGAAAAGGGCTCTAGACTTAGCCTCCCTCTAATAAATACAATCATTTTTTTAATAGACTCAAAACAGAAAATTTTAAGATTTCGAGAACTAGCAGCAAGATTTCTTCTTTACCTCGAGATAATGAAGTTTAATAGTTTTCTTTCCCCTATTTCTTATTTACAAGACGGGTGGTTGTAGGGGAAGCGTGAAAGGTAGCATAAACGTTGACATAATAGAGGACTAGTTCCAGAAAATTACACAAATCACACAAATGTAAGCCTCAAAGTTCACAATTAAAAAATAACAAAATACACTATGTAATTTTCAGCTGAAGAAGTGGACTGATGTACCCCAAAAATTACACAGTTGTGTTTTGTTGTGTTTTAATTGTGAACCTTGTGCTTCTATCCTCCTTCCAATGTTTAATTTATATATAAATTAGTTTGTCAATCCAAATTACAAATATTAGTCATAAAAAATAAACGTTTAAAATTGAAATTAAATTCATTTGCCACATATTGTTTTAATATTTTGAAGTCTGAGCTAGTAAATTTTTACAGAGCCCGACTCCTCCCAAAATTGCTTCAGACCCCACGGCCCTCCCTTTCTGCACAGATATAGTAACATTTCCTCCAAATTATTTCTTCCTCGTCCTTAATTCATTGGTATAAATTTGCTGATAGGCTAAGCAGGTCATAAAAAATGTGAACAATGAAATGGGCCCTATTTCAACACTTGACAACAAACAAATTGATAGATTATTAGTTTATTTCTTCCTATTTATTTAAACCTTATGGCGAAATAAAATGTTCATTGTGGTTATCCTAACTTAAAATTTAAACTCTTGCTTATTTCTCAATATTTACCACAAAAATAATATTTACCCTGTCAAAAATGAAAAATATATAGAACCGGAGGTTTTTTTAAAGCGATCTTTGATTTTAATGCTAGCCTCAGCACGGTCTGATAATATCTCTTCTCTGTGTTGTGATGCACATTTTGAGCTGTCTCTTGCGGAAATGTATTGATATAAAAGAAATCTCTTCCTGGTAACGTTTTCACCTTTTAACATTTTATTTTATTTTCCATGGATGTAAAAATTATTTTTGGTTTCCATTGGATTAACAAGTTTTGTTAGTGTTTTTTGGCCTAGTTTTAGGTGAATTGTCTTTAGTTCATAAATAATCTGGTCGTGGCTATTTTTATCACTCTTCTTACCTACAAAAATAAACTTTATATTGTTTTTTTAAAGGCTGACGCATAACTTGTGTGTGTTATATACATATATTTTGTTTGGTTCATCACCTGTTTGTAGTTAATTAAGGTGTATTTCAATGTACATGGAAATCACCTTGTTTCAAATTAAGAAAACCTCAATTTTCAATAAAAAAACTTTATCTTGCAATCACTAACAAAATTTTAAAGTTTCGGGTATTTTAAGTGCCGGTCCTAAAGATTGGTTTTCCACATTGATATTGTTGTCTCGAGGATTGTCTTGAGGATAGTCTTGAGGTTGTTGTCTCGAGGCTAGTCTTGAGGTTGGTGTCTCGGGGCTAGTTTTGAGGTGGGTGTCTCAGGGCTAGTCTTGAGGTTGGTGTCTTGAGGATAGTCTTGAGGATAGTCTTGAGGATAGTCTTGAGGTTGTTGTCTCGAGGCTAGTCTTGAGGTTGGTGTCTCAGGGCTAGTTTTGAGGTGGGTGTCTCGGGGCTAGTCTTGAGGTTGGTGTCTTGAGGATAGTCTTGAGGTTGTTGTCTCGAGGCTAGTCTTGAGGTTGTCTCGAGGCTAGTATTTAGGTTGTTGTCTCGAGGCTAGTTTTGAGGTGGGTGTCTCGAGGCTAGTCTTCAGGTTGTCTCGAAGCTAGTTTTGAGGTTGGTATCTCGAGGCTAGTCTTGAGGTTGTTGTCTCGAGGCTAGTGTTGAGGTTGGTGTCTCGAGGCTAGTGTTGAGGTTGTTGTATCGAGGCTAGTCTTGAGGTTGGTGTCTCAGGGCTAGTTTTGNGTCTCGAGGATTGTCTTGAGGATAGTCTTGAGGTTGTTGTCTCGAGGCTAGTCTTGAGGTTGGTGTCTCAGGGCTAGTTTTGAGGTGGGTGTCTCGGGGCTAGTCTTGAGGTTGGTGTCTTGAGGATAGTCTTGAGGTTGTTGTCTCGAGGCTAGTTTTGAGGTGGGTGTCTCGAGGCTAGTCTTTAGGTTGTCTCGAGGCTAGTCTTGAGGTTGTCTCGAGGCTAGTCTTGAGGTTGGTGTCTCAAGGCTAGTCTTGAGGTTGGTGTCTCGAGGCTAGTATTGAGGTTGTTGTCTCGAGGCTAGTGTTGAGGTTGGTGTCTCGAGGCTAGTCTTGAGGTTGTTGTCTCGAGGCTAGTCTTGAGGTTGGTGTCTCAGGGCTAGTTTTGAGGTTGGTGTCTCAGGGCTAGTTTTGAGGTTGGTATCTCGAGGCTAGTCTTGAGGTTGTTGTCTCAAGGCTAGTGTTGAGGTTGGTGTCTCGAGGCTAGTGTTGAGGTTGTTGTCTCGAGGCTAGTCTTGAGGTTGGTGTCTCAGGGCTAGTTTTGAGGTGGGTGTCTCGGGGCTAGTCTTGAGGTTGGTGTCTTGAGGATAGTCTTGAGGTTGTTGTCTCGAGGCTAGTTTTGAGGTGGGTGTCTCGAGGCTAGTCTTTAGGTTGTCTCGAGGCTAGTGTTGAGGTTGGTGTCTTGGGGCTAGTGTTGAGGTTGGTGTCTCGAGGCTAGTCTTGAGGTTGTTTTGTTTGTTATTTAAGTCTTTATTTCATTAGGTTAACAAAAAGACTTTCTAAGATTTATCATGCACTCAATGAGTAGTTTGGCACACACTAATCAAGAGGTTTTGGTTGGTAATGGCCTAATCATGTTGACCCCCAGATAAACTACAATTATCTGTACATTTACTTTTAGGTCTTTCTCCCACTGGGCCTCTCAAATAAGACTTAAAAAAATGACGCAAATTACTTTAATTGGTGGTTCACCAACTGTTTGCTAACCTGTTTACCTATATATGCATCATATAATGTTGGACTGTTTACTCAAGGAATTTTGTGGTTAAAAAAAGTCACAGGTTTCTCATCAGCGTGTATCAATGTGTTATTTTGGGAAGAGGACTTACCGGATAAATGAGCTTTATTGTTTATAAAAAGTCTTAATAATTGTCTAACTTATTTCACTGTTACTACAAACAAGTGATGATTTAAATATATATATATGTTTGTGTGTGTAAGAAGGTAAAGGAAAGGATAGAAACACATTAAACGGACGAACTCGATATGTCTCTTACATTGAAAAGATCAACGCAGTTCTTACTTCACACTGCTGCTACTGGACAATAAGGTAATGGCTGCCTCTTGAAGAAAGTCGATCACTACCTCCCAATCCCCCGACCTAGGTTTCATTCTTTCGGAACTCATCAGGGAAGAGTGTGAAACACATAACGCAACTTCCTAATAGAGGAAACAAAAAAAAGGAGAAAAAGGAAAATTTGTATTTTTATTTTTTTGGTTTCCTCTTTTAGGAAGTTGCGTTGCGCGTGTCACACTCCCCCCTGATGAGTTCTGAAACAATGAAACCTAGGTCGGGGGTATTGGGAGGTAATGATAGAGGCAGACATCACCTCTCTGTCCATTGGCAGCAGTGTAAAGTGTGAAGTGTGTTCTTTTCATTGTAAAAGCCATGTTGTTGTGTTTGTTCCTTTTATATGTTTCTATCCACCTTTCCTGTCTGTACCTTCTTCCAAATATAAAACAATTACCTCATAGAGCGGAAAGAGATTTTCTTTACAGAGAAAAAAATATATATGTAATATTTTTCATGTTGGCGGTTCTTGCCATTTAAATAACTTTTAGAAGTAAAATCTCTAATACCTTATAAATGTCTAATTTGACTGAATTATCTTCTTTGAACAACAGTCTTTTGAAGTGTGAAATGAACACTTATCAATTTTCTTGTATCTTATCTTGATAATTTGTTGTCATTTTACAAAGTGTATCCTGTATATTTTGCTGAGAACATTGCATCAAATTTTAAACCTGTTATTAAATAGTTATATATATTTCTATCCCTATCATGAACTCTGCCCCTTCCCCCTCCGGGTTTGGCCGGAAGCAACCACCACCGCTTGTATGAACCGTTTGCTTCGTCTTGCATCTAATACCTATGTTGTGTATTTGTGGAATTGTAAAATAATATTAATAATTAATTATCGTTGACTTTTCGATGGTTGCTAATAATGACTGTAACACTAATTTGATGCAAGTGTTGTGTTTTTAGAAGCAAAGGTAAAAATATTAATTAAGGGATGAACATTTTTTGCTCTGGTTATGGTCTATTAAATATGACTACTTATTATAATGCTAGTTACAACAAAAAAAAATTATATAAATATATAAATATGAGGGATTAATACAGAATGAAGTGGAATGCGTTTGATTTGTCTCCGTTGTGTTTCAACAGTAATTATCATGGTAGATCCCACTCGTTCGGACCGTGAAGCGCTTTGGGATTTGTCGGCAGCAAGACAGTGTGTGTGGTGCAACCCGATGATGAAAACATGGATTTCTTTCTTTCTTTTGTTTAGTCAGATGGGACAGAGCTGTAAGTAACTTAAGTGGGTTGCATGTCACTTCAAGGCGTAATAACCGATAATGGATAATATTGGTGCAGTGTTAAAAATTTAAAAAAAAACTTAGTGAATTCTCTTGATTTCTAGACTTTTTTTAAAAAAAATAAACTATTAAAAGAGTTTATGGTTCAAAGAAACTTAATTACAGGTTTCGTATTAGTGGTGAAAAAGTAACATAAGACATGTTAAAAACTCACATCAGTTTCAAACTATCAAAGTTTTTTTTAACAGAATGCCTTCAAACTTTTTTAAGTGCGGTTTCAGAAGTTAATAGACAGTGTGTGCGCCTAACTGACAACGCCTAACTCTTTTTTAGGTGGCTAGTGATGCATTCTAATTTAAGAAACTTCTTTGTTTATGTCAGATATTTTCCTATGAGGCGTAAATCAGTATGTCTCTCTCTTAATTTAAGGTTCTCCGTTAATTTTTCGAGGTTGGACTAAAATATATTAACAAAATAAAAAAACCATCGAAAAGATAAACATGGTAGTGAGACAAAAAAAACATTAATAAACTTAATTTTGGACTTTGTAAAGAAGAAGAAGAAATGAAGACTGCAATAAACATAGTAAAACAAACTGTTATAATTTTTTTAAAGTAACATTATGGGATGTGTAAAGTAAAATAGTGAATTTACAAAAAAAAACTCCACAACTTATCTTAAAAAAAATTGAACTTTTTTCAAAAGTCATTATGATTGTATAGAATAAAACTGAACCTAACGGACCTGAATATAATCCATAGGGTACCTAAACCAAAAGGGTGTGTGTGTGCGCGCGCGCACGCGTCGGTTCTTGAAGTGATGGGCTTCGAGTGGAGTGCTGATAGAAGTGGGTGTTCTAGCGTTTGTTAATTTATGCTCATGTCAGACTGACCTGGGTTCACATTTTATGCACATTATATATATATATATATATACCAACGTGAAAACTGTTTTTCACCAATCAAACTAAATAAAAATCTTGGATGTCTTTTGTTGAAAATATTTTTTTTTTACTGTAATAATAAATATTTTTGGATTTTTGTTGGTTATGTAATAATTGGCTTTAATTTGTTTTGTTTTTAACTTGAACTGCTGTCTTTTCAAAGAAAAAAAAAGTCATAAAAGTGCAACTCTGTAAAAGAACCAAGCTGTAGCTAATGTGACCAACACGGAATACCACCGATATTTGTCTCGCATAGTACCGAGGCAAATGATGGAGCCTTCCTAATACATGTGTGTGTGTTTTCACCAAACTTTGTCCATCTCTTGTCCTGTTACGTCGCATGACTCCTCGACGTTTAGTGTCGCATCACTATAAACATCATTAAAAGTGTCTTTGTAAGTTTATTAAAACATTATACAAGTCCTGAATATTGATATCTTTAACTTAATATGGACCTACATTTCGTTATTTAACTTCTCTCTGTCTGATATTCACCCCGGCGTGACCCTCCCTGCGTTATTTCCCGTGTAATAATTCCTATGAAGTTGATCAAAGGGATAATATCGACCTATGTCAAATATTCTTGTTTAAAGGCCTAAGTTTTAAGCCGTTGTATGAATGTTTGGAGCATGAAGGCGGGTGTATTGGTAGGGAGTAAATTGGTTTGAGCAGGAGGAGGTCTTTTTTGGAGCAGGGGCGTAGGTAGGAACACTCTCGGGGGGGATTGGTCCAAAATTAACGTTATCGATAGTGGTGCTCCCGATATGTTTGAGTTGATTTGTTCAGTTGATTGAGAATCAAAAAGTTGGGGGCCAGTCATAACCTGAGGGAGGGAGTTCGCGATTCCCGGAAACCTAAACCGATTCCCGGAAACCTAAACCGTGTATGAATAGTCTATCAAAGAGCCCTTGGAAGCCAAGGATACTTGTAAGTTGCATTTACCCCGACATAAAGGTCAGATGTAATTAATTTTGATGGTGTCAAAATTCTATTTCTGGTGTGCTGGTGCACTATCTCACAGTTCACTTTCACTCAAGGGCAGACGCAAATTTACCTTTTTTGCACACTTGATAGTTAAAATAAAGTTGTTTTATTGAATTAAAGTACTATAAATGGTGGGGAATAGTATCAAATATACACAAATGGTTAAATAAAACACATTATATTCTTCAAATAAAAAAATGACACCTACATGGGGATCAAACCCAGGACCTTTGTCTTAATACACCAATGTTCTAACGACTAAGCTATCCAGTTTGGCTATTGGATCCATAAAAACTAGTATTGTTCTTTGGTCATATTGGTTTAAAATAAATTTCAGCATGAAAAACATAATTGTTAAATATTACACAATGGAAAAAAACACTAGATTAAATTTGGTTGCCATGGCAACGTTTGTTAGAAGTTGCCACTAGGAAGCTCTGCTGTACTATGCAGTCCTAAAAGTATTATATACTTTAGTGCACCAGAAATGTGTTTGAAGTATGCAGTAAAAATGTGCATATGTGTATTGCAACAGACCAATCAGACACGGCTTTAATAGAACTTTGTAGGTAATAAACACCTTATCTATAAACTTTAACCCTATTGGTTCAAGATTGAAGAGAATATAATATAGTTATGTTTGCTAGAAGATTATTGGTTCCTTGCGTTGCTTTAATGCCCCGCTCTTCCCCCGATGTGTTGATGGTTGATCGTATTGTCCTGGTGAGTGCGTCTCAACAGCATTACCATCTTTCAAAATTGTTAGGAAATAAGACCAGTATTGCCATTCAAGGCATATATATTTTTTTATTTCTGACAAATTATTGTTGGTCTAGGTCTGATGTTTTGTTCTTTTGTACACATTTTGTGTTGTAGATTGAATCGAGGAGTTGAGTGGTGTGCACAGGAAATAAAACTGTTAGAAAATAGACGAGAGACGGACAAAGTTTGGGTGATCCGACCAGTGGGAAAATATTGTTGATAGCTGAATAAAGGCATCATTTAGAAACTGACGGAGTTTCATTGTGTTTCATTGAAAGAATTGCCCGCTGTCATTTCTCTCGATCCTAGCATCAAGTCACAGGTTGGGGTTAGGAGGGGGGGTACTAATGGCACACACAGTTTGGATGCGTAAGATTAAAATATTATATAATACCAGTCATATGATTTAAAAATCGGGTGACCTGGCGGTCTAGGGGTAAGGTGTCAGTCAGACTTCTATGCTGGAGGCCGGGGTTCAATCCTCGGTCCCGGCACAGATTTATTTGATTACCAAACCCTTCCTTCACCTCTGACAAGACATCTTGTGAATGTGGGGGAATGCCAGGCCTCCACCGTGGTTCGGATTCCACGTTAAACTGTAGGTCCTCCATTTCATCTCACAATCACCCTACCATTACACATTAGCGTAAGTGCGTATAACCCGAACGGGTAGTAAGACGCGGTGATAATAATAATGTTAATAATTTAAAAATCTGTTCCAGCTTTTGGAATATAGTTCTTTTTTCATCCTATACTCTAATGCAGGGGTTGTCAAAAGTTTGATCTCTTAGCAATTTTCAGTCGATCGCATAAGAAAACTACATTTTTATGAAAAGGCAGGCTTACCTTGCATTATTCCATTATGGCACAGCTTATAAAATAGGGCCATAGTGTAATCCGTCAAGGTAAAACTGTGCTATCTTTCAGGGTAAATGGAATTTAAATTTTATTTATTTTAGGTTTTTTTTGCTATAAAGGCAGGGATGTATGTATTTGAGGAAATGTTGAATTTAAGGAATAAATACAACATGCATTGGGAAAAAAAACTATAGTTGAGATCGGGTCTCAAAATGATTGCCAACCTCTGTTATAATGGACCATACAGGCATGATGCTAATGAAATCATTGGGGTTTTTTATACAAAGAAAATCAAAATATTAGACCTAATCATGCTGTAGGTAAGAAAATGTACATATAACTAAAAAAATCTCTCCGTACTTAATCCATCCTCACTAACTTCCTCCACACTTCCCTATCATTGAATACTTCCTTCGCTTCAACAACATCCATACATCAAGTCATACATGCTCTTTTATTATTAATATTTAGCATCGCGTCTTACTACCCGTTCGGGTTATACACTTTTAAGTACTAACTACTCTAATGGATTGGGAATTGGGAAGGTTGAATTAGAGGAAGTGAACCCGCATTTGCGTGGAGGGAGAGTGGAAAACCATTTAGGAAAAACCGCCCCCAGTTCACCCAACCGAGATTCGAACCTCGATCTCCCCGTCCTCGGCAGTCGAGCTCAACACGACAAGCGCGTTAGCCAACTACACCGAGGCGGGTCTTTTATTCTTAAAACTCTTAATGTTTCTCTTTTTCACACATTCGTCTACAACATTTAGCCACGTCTTACATGGCCTACCCCTTATTTTTTGACAGGCTTTGTTAATTGTGTCATCCGATCATTGATAACACTTATGGTGGTTGCTTTAAATAGGTATAGCCCCTTTATTTTATTAAAACAATCACCATTTTTTTTATTGATTTTTTAATTGACAAGCTAAAATGAACAGTCTCTACGTTACAGTAATAATTATTTTGGATATGCCAGGAATGGAACCTAGACCCTCTTGATTCAGGTTTTAGATAGATATCCACCAGAATGAATCGAGCAATCATGCAAAGGGAACTCAAATTTACTATTTGTCAGAATAAAAGTGGATAAATATTTTCAACAAAATCTTTGCAAAATTTTTCTATTCTATTTAAAACCATACAAACATCAATTTATTGTAAGTTTAAAAATTATTTGTAGATAATTTAAATTTAAAACTATTTGCATACATACAAGGGGTAAGTATAAAGTTGGACTTGACCTTGAGAAAATTATTATCCCAAAAGATTGTCATTGACAGATATATTATGTTCACTCAATAATGATTTGTGCATAACTTTCCATCTGAGTAAAATACAAATATTATTTAACCTGAACACAGATTTATTTCCAAGTTATTCTTGTATTTCAGTTACTACCCAACAATTCATTAATTGTTGATAAATCTATGGATACTACATTTTTTTTTTCTCCTAAAATGGCTAAACATCAAAATTTGACAAGAGTTGTATGGGTCCCTCACCAGGTGATCGATCTGCAGGCATGACTTCGACATGTTTGCCAGACATTGTGGTCGACAAAAGGGGGGATGTCTGCATCTGGTGGTTCCCACGGGACTTTTCCCAGTCCCGTTTAGGGGACAGGACCACAGGTCTGGGAAGTACACGCCCTAGTTACTAGTTCCTACTGATAGCCAAGCCCTGAGGCTCATGGACCATATACAGTTGGCCCATTGGTTCAAATATTATTTGGACAGTGTGTTAATTTGTCTCGGAATACAGTGGCCTGTCGAATTTACACACAAGGTTAACCCGTGAATGCTATCATGTGTAAAATATTCACACAGTTCCTGAACGATGTATGCTCACTCCCCTCCCTTACGTACAATCACCCCTCATTCGAACTATTGCTCCAACAGTTGGTAATTTATCTGTCATGGTGGATGGTTGCATCTTGGACGTCACGCTACATTATTTGCAAGTAGAAGCCAGATTTACATACCAATGGTATTAATAGATTTATAGGTTACCTGGTGGTCTAGGGGTAAGGTGTCAGACCTCTGTGCTGGCGACCGGGGTTCAATCCTCGGTCCCGGCACAGATTTATCTGATTACCAAACCCTTCCTTCACCTCTGACAAGACATCTTGTGAATGTGGGGAATGCCAGGCCTCCACCGTGGTTCGGATTCCACGTTAAACTGTAGGTCCTCCATTTCATCTCACAATCACCCTACCATTACACATTAGCGTAAGTGCGTATAACCCGAACGGGTAGTAAGACGCGGTACTAATAATAATAATAATAATAATAATAATAATAATAATAATAATAATAATATTTAGCACCGCGTCTTACTACCCGTTCGGGTTATACGCTTTAAGTACTAATTACTCTAATGGATTAGGAATTGGGAAGGTTGAATTAGAGGAAGTGAACCCGCATTTGCGTGGAGGGAGAGTGGAAAACCATTTAGGAAAAACCACCCCCAGTTCACCCGACCGAGATTCGAACCTCGATCTCCCCGTCCTCAGCAGTCGAGCTCAACACGACAAGCGCGTTAGCCAACTACGCCACCGAGGCGGGTTATATTAATCTAAGGTCCCACCTTTGTCGGTTGGTCTTAGATTCTGAATGAAGAATAGTTTTATTAGAGTATCTTCATCTATTTTTATTGTGACCATTTCTCAACCCCCAACTAGCAAAATAAATCTTCATACACAACAGAAAAGTAATGATCATCCGTCTTTTCACCCTCCCCATTCCCCCATTCAACCATTGTTTTTCCCCCTTTTATTTATTTTAATGTCCAACGATTCTCTTCTCTTTTTTTTTCTAAAGAGTTGAAACGTTTGTGTCTGGCAATGGATGAACGAGTATCCCGGATTGATTTGTGCGTCCCTGCCCACGTGGCATCCTTGCGATAGAGCTGCTTTTTATGAGATTTTTGTCTCCTCCCTATCCCCCACGATGGACGGTCTGGTCTGGTCCAGTTGACAGCATCCCTCATAAGATAACCCCCTTCTAGCCTCACTTATATCAGTCCCTCCGACCCCCACGGCACGGTAGCTTAAAAGTCAACTGAGGGTCAGCGGATCCAACCAAGGTGTTGAAAACTACATACATCTCATGTTTATTTTGTTTGTTTATATACAACTGCGTCTTACTACCTATTGGCGACCTGGTGGTCTAGGGGTAAGGTGTCAGACTTCTGTGCTGGCGGCCGGGGTTCAATCCTCGGTCCCGGCACAGATTTATCTGATTACCAAACCCTTCCTTCACCTCTGACAAGACATCTTGTGAATGTGGGGAATGCCAGGCCTCCACCGTGGTTCGGATTCCACGTTAAACTGTAGGTCCTCCATTTCATCTCACAATCACCCTACCATTACACATTAGCGTAAGTGCGTATAACCCGAACGGGTAGTAAGACGCGGTGCTAAAAATAATAATTAATATAGCTACACATTTATAGAAAGTAAAACAGGCTGTATCTTGAATAGAAGGTCAAATAGGTCCCTAGAACACCCCTGTAAGTAGGTCCCAAGCGTTAATGCACACCCTGTGTATTTAAATGTACCACCTTTTAGTATTTTTAATGCACAATATATTCCCTTATGGATGGTCAAATAATTTGTATTTGCCTTGATATAGGCCATAGGAGATCAATTACCAACTTTCTATGTCCCGCGTTAAAACCCGCAGGTCTAGACAGACCATGACGCGTGACGAGGAGGAACAGAATTATTATTATTAGCACCGCGTCTTACTACCCGTTCGGGTTATACGCACTTACGCTAATGTGTAATGGTAGGGTGATTGTGAGATGAAATGGAGGACCTACAGTTTAACGTGGAATCCGAACCACGGTGGAGGCCTGGCATTCCACACATTCACAAGATGTCTTGTCAGAGGTGAAGGAAGGGTTTGGTAATCAGATAAATCTGTGCCGGGACCGAGGATTGAACCCCGGCCGCCAGCATAGAAGTCTGACACCTTGCCCCTAGACCGCCAGGTCACCAGGTTTTATTAAAGTGGCGATTGATAAAAAATTACTTAAGAATTACTAACACACTCTACATTCACGTATGAAGTAAGCATGAACACTTGCTGGTACTTGTGTTGCATAGCAATGAGCAAAATGATCACTTTTTTAATCTCCAAAAAAATGACCATTTCTCAAATCTCCCACACAATTTTAAGCTTCTAATGAGCCATTTCAAGACAAAACCTGATCAAATGCCGACTTTAACTCTACCTAAAAAAAATAGAAATACATTTTGGGGTACCACTTAGGTTAAATAGACCAAATGACCCAAGACCCACTTTGGTGGCCGCATGGTTTAAGACGTCACACATAAACTTGGAGTGCCAATGATGGATGATCAAGGTTCAAATCCTCGGGGTGTACTGAGGTTCGGCTTTCCTAAATGGTTTTCCACTCTCCATCCATGCGATTGTGGATATACTTTCCCTAAATTCAAACTTCCTCCTCAATACATTTGTGCGTGATCGAAACTGGTTTTAAAGGTGCTGTGACAAAAAAAAACACCTTAGAACTTTTTTATTTTAGCATCGCCTCTTTCTACCTGTTTGGGCTGTACGCTTATGTATTAATCACGCTAATGGTTTTTAGGGATTATGAAGGTTATATTTGTAGGAAGCGTACCTGCATTTGTGTGGACGGAGAGTGGAAAACAATTTTGGAAAAAAACAACCCTCAACATCTGACCGAGATTCAAACCTTCGTCTATTGTGAGAATAGTGCCTTAGACCATGTGTCCATCGAAGCGAGAAAACCTTTGAACTGAAACAGATCAACAGAAGCATTACAAACTTGTATCAAAGTGGTCTGTAATCTCTTCTTATAGTCGGTTCAGTGATGAAGGGTCACCAAATGAAAATTATGTGCACTGGGGTTTGGCACCTTAAATCGGTCGGTATCGTATTTGTCTACCGAGTTAAGGGTCCCAAGTTTGATTCCTGGCATCACCGAAAAATGTATCATTGGGGAAATGTGGATTCTACCCTTTCGCGATGATAGATTAATGACAGGGGGCTGGTTGTTGTGTCTGTTCTAGATTTAAATTAGTTGTATAATTTGTGTGCCGATATAAGGAGTCAGTTCTAATTGTGCACTAGATATAGGGGACCTTGAAAATTATGCAGGAAAAATAATAGACAATTCTCTCTTAGGGCAAGGATTAATCTATTAGATTAAATGTTGAAAGCATAATAATTACATTGAATTAGTAAATAATAGTTTTTTGATTATTTTTAACACACCAAACCTTATAAATTTTGATAAGTAATTGTTTAGATTTGTTTTACTACTATTATTATTATTATTATTAGCACCGCGTCTTACTACCCGTTCGGGTTATACGCACTTACGCTAATGTGTAATGGTAGGGTGATTGTGAGATGAAATGGAGGACCTACAGTTTAACGTGGGATCCGAACCACGGTGGAGGCCTGGCATTCCTCACATTCACAAGATGTCTTGTCAGAGGTGAAGGAAGGGTTTGTCAATCAGATAAATTTATGCCGGGACCGAGGATTGAACCCCGGCCGCCTTCAGATTTGTTGATTTAAGACTTGGTTCTGTTATACTTTTCTATTTAACTGTCTGCGTTCAGCACGCTAGTTCATATTTAGTGACTTGCATTTCAAATGTTTATATTATATGTGATAAAACGTTATTTAATCCATAATTATTACTAAACCCTATGGGATCCTGTGGACCGCACTTTAACAAACACTGTCCGTAAGACGAATGTGTTGTTTGAGAAAGAGGTTTTTTGCAGGGAGTAACGCGTGTACACTAATAGTGCTGCTGGTATCACAGAAGTGCTACCAAGGAGACATCCAGATCCTTCCACGCGAGGAGGAACCAATCAACCAGCGGTTTGTGGTCGCATTAGCGGAGAGCATTATCGAAGGTAACTTTTAAAAGAGACGACCTCCATTTTCATTTTATCTTATGAACAAAAGCTGTCGCTAACTATTGGTAGGACAGAGGAAAACTATTTTCTACTTTAAATTAGAAAATATAGAATAAATTTGTTCCAAATTAATAAAAACCACAACAAAATTGTTTATAAAAGTCAGTTTTAAAGTTGCCGAATCATTTATTCATTGCTTCAAATATAAATTTTCATTTATCTGACAAAACACTCAGATGAATAGCTCTTTTTTCTTAGAACTGCGTCTTACCACCCATTTGGGTCATTCTCTTATGTACTAATTACACTAATGGTTTAATCAAGATGAAGTGCACCCGCATTTGCATGGCAGGAGAGTGGAAACCATTTAAGGAAAACCACCCTCAGTGCACCCGACTGGAATCGAACCCCGAGCTCTCTGTCTTCGGCATTCTAGTCTAACACGAGAGTAGAACGTTAGACCACACGGCCACCGAAGTGAGTAACGATTAGTTGTTTAAGGATAATTAAGAATCACCCATTGGGGGGGGGGGGAGGTATGTGTCCCCCTCTAACAACGCTCCTGCTTATATGATCCAGTTTCTGTGAGGCGTTTTGCGAGAACGCTGATACAAACCTCCCAAAAATGTATTTTAGTTTGAATTTGTCGAAGAGTGCTTGGGAAGTATTCTAAAGGAGAGTTTTAAAATTAAAGTACCCCCCTTAATTTATCTTTTTCTGCGTCAATCCCTGAGGGTCACCTCTCGGGGAATGGTTTAAATCCCGGCAAGGTCGAAATTTGATATTTACTCGTCTTGAAAGCAGCAGTGATAAGATAAACTCACAACCAAGCAATTGTGATCTAAAATATGAAATAATCTTCAAGCGAGTGAATAAACATTAAAAAAAAACTATTACTGGTCACAAGTTTAAATAAAATGAGTTGGTGTGAACCATTAACCATGAATGGATGTCATTTTAAGAGCTCATATTTTGTTTAACCATGCTATTATGTACAAGATTATGCATGGACTAGAAGAGTATTGAAGTGTAGTTCTGAGCATTCTTTACTTGACAAAACAAAGTCTGGATCAGCTTTGTAGTTCTTTTTCAATTTAAACATTTTTAAATTCTGTTATATCCCTTACAAATATAGTATAACAGTTTCACTGGTCTCGGTTAAACTGATTTCTAATTCAGAACACAGGAAACCACACCACAATTCTACATCTGTTTTGAGCTATATTACCTACCTAAGTTAGGTGTTATCTGTGGAGGGATACGGGCTCTTATGACGTATGGTTCGAGCTATATTACCTACCTAAGTTAGGTGTTATTCTGTGGGGTGAGACGGGCTCTTAAGACGTCTGGTTCTAGCTGTATTACCTACCTAAGTTAGGTGTTATTTGTGGGGTGAGACGGGATCTTAAGACGTCTGGTTCTAGCTGTATTACCTACCTAAATTAGGTGCTATCTGTGGGGTGAGACGGGCTCTTAAGACGTCTGGTTAGAGCTGTATTACCTACCTAAGTTAGGTGTTATCTCTGCGGTGAGACGGGCTCTTAAGACGTCTGGTTCTAGCCTTATTACCTACCTAAGTTAGGTGTTTTCTGTGGGGTGATACGGGCTCTTAAGACGTCTTGTTCTAGTTGTATTACCTACCTAAGTTAGGAGTTATCTGTGGGGTGATACGGGCTCTTAAGACGTCTGGTTCTAGCTGTATTACTTACAAAAGTTAGGTGTTATCTGTGGGGTGAGACAGGCTCTTAAGACGTCTGGTTCTAGCTTTACCACCTACCTAAGTTAGGTGTTTTCTGTGGGGTGAAACAGGCTCTTAAGATGTCTGGTTCGAGCTGTACCACCTACCTAAGTTAGGTGCTTTCTGTGGGGTGAGACGGGCTCTTAAGACGTCTGGTTTGAGCTGTACCACCTACCTAAGTTAGGTGTTTTCTGTGGGGTGAGACGGGCTCTTAAGACGTCTGGTTCTAGCTGTATTACCTACCTAAGTTAGGTGTTATCTGTGGGGTGAGACGGGCTCTTAAGATGTCTGGTTCTAGCTGTATTACCTACCTAAGTTAGGTGTTTTCTGTGGGGTGAGACGGGCTCTTAAGATGTCTGGTTCTAGCTGTATTACCTAACTAAGTTAGGTATTATCTGTGGAGTGAAACAGGCTCTTTAGACGTCTGGTTTGAGATGTACCACCTACCTAAGTTAGGTGTTTTCTGTGGGGTGAGACGGGCTCTTAAGACGTCTGGTCCTAGCTGTATTACCTACCTAAGTTAGGTGTTATCTGTGGGGTGAGACGGGCTCTTAAGATGTCTGGTTCGAGCTGTACCACCTACCTAAGTTAGGTGTTATATGTGGGGTGAGACAGGCTCTTAAGACGTCTGGTTTGAGCTGTACCACCTACCTAAGTTAGGTGTTTTCTGTGGGGTGAGACGGAATCTTAAGATGTCTGGTTCGAGCTGTACCACCTACCTAAGTTAGGTGTTATCTCTGGGGTGAGACGGGCTCTTAAGACGTCTGGTTTGAGCTGTACCACCTAACTAAGCTAGGTGTTTTCTGTGGGGTGAGACGGGCTCTTAAGATGTCTTGTTCGAGCTGTGCCACCTACCTAAGTTAGGTGTTTTCTGTGAGGTGAGGCGGGCTCTTAAGATGTCTGGTTCGAGCTGTACCACCTACCTAAGTTAGGTGTTATCTGTGGGGTGAGACGGGCTCTTAAGACGTCTGGTTCTAGCTGTACCACCTACCTAACTTAGGTGTTTTCTGTGGGGTTCTGTGGGGTGAGACGGGCTCTTAAGACGTCTGGTTCTAGCTGTACCACCTACCTAAGTTAGGTGTTTTCTGTGGGGTGAGACGGGCTCTTAAGATGTCTGGTTCGAGCCGCATTACCTACCTAAGTTAGGTGTTATCTGTGGGGTAAGACCGGCTCTTAAGACGTCTGGTTCTAGCTGTATTACTCTACCTAAGTTAGGTGTTATCTGTGGGGTGGGACGGGCTCTTAAGACGTCTGGTTCTAGCTGTATTACCTACCTAAGTTAGGTGTTTTCTGTGGGGTGAGACGGGCTCTTAAGATGTCTGGCTCTAGCTGTATTACCTACCTAAGTTAGGTGTTATTTGTGCTGTGAGACGGGCTCTTAAGACGTCTGAATCTAGCTGTATTACCTACCTAAGTTAGGTGTTATCTGTGGGGTGATACGGGCTCTTAAGATGTCTGGTTCTAGCTGTATTACCTACCTAAGTTAGGTGTTATCTGTGGGGTGAGACGGGCTCTTAAGATGTCTTTCTAGCTGTATTACCTACCTAAGTTAGGTGTTTTCTGTGGGGTGAGACGGGCTCTTAAGATGTCTGGTTCTAGCTGTATTACCTACCTAAGTTAGGTGTTATTTGTGCTGTGAGACATTACATGATAAAGACCTCATCACGGTAAGGGGCACTCCTATATAAATTTATAATTTGTCTCATTTAAATGTTGATTTATTAGCATTGAGCAATACACTTGTACATGCACTGACACTGTGGCAGGTAACGAGATCCATGAGTGGTTGCTGCGTCATGGCAAGCTGCGTCACGTCAACATGACTGTGCCTGAAGCCGTTACAGCTGCCGGATCCAGTATGAGATTCATTTGTGAATGGGTGAGCTTCGTTAACATCACCAATTGAGGCTATTAGGTTGAACAAATCTTGCTCGCTGATTGTCAATCGATATCTCGATTATTCAAAGTTATCACGCTTAGCATAAATGTGTTTTAGCACCACGTCTTACAACCTATTCATATTACATGCGAATGTACTAATTACGCTAATGGATTAGGGATTGAGAATGTTGAATTTAGAGTTAGTGTACCTACATTTGCATGGAGAAGGATAGCGGGAGACCATTAAGGGATAAATGCCCTCCGTACACCCGACCGGGTTTGAACAGCAATCTCCCCATAATCGGTAGTGGAGTCGATCCTTAAACGGTCTGTTTTGCCGGAGATGGATGGTTGGTGTTTGTATCCTGACCATGTGCGCTGAGGATAGTTCTTTTTTTTCTAAATGGTACTATACTATCGAATATCATCATCGTTATCAACTGTTTCTTGCGTGGCCAGGTCAGTTTACTAAAATGCCTCCATCTTCCTCTATCCTTCCTCCATCCTTCCTCCCTTAATTTCTTCTATTCTTCACCTCTCACTTGAACACTAATCGGCCCCATAGTGTAGGGGTCGGTAGACCTGGCTACGAGCCTAGAGGTACCGGATTTGATTCCCGTCTTGTACCTTTGGTATTTTTCCCTTCAGGGGTATAATCCCATTGGTCACCAGAGTTTGGTTAAATAGGCTTCAGCTAGATTAAGACTTACTCCAGCTTCACGACATCATGTAAACTATCATCTCATTGCGGGTACGACGTGTAGACAACCTCCCTAGGTGTACCCTGGGTAACGCAACGCTTTGTGCCACCGGAGCGCCTGATAGTCTACACTTAAGGTGACCAAACCTGGATGTCAAAGACCCTCCCGGTCAAATGTTCCATACAATAAAAAATAACTTGAACACTTTCTGTTATCTGCTCCTCCCATCTCTTTATTGGCCTCCCCTGTGGTATTTTTCCTACATAGGCCATACCATCTTAGTCTTGCTTCTTCTACTATCTCATGTACTCCAACATCCTCATTACATGTCCATACCATCTCAGTCTTGCTTCCTCTACTATCTCATGTACTCCAACATCCTCATTACATGTCCATACCATCTCAGTCTTGCTTCCTCTACTATCTCATGTACTCCAACATCCTCATTACATGTCCATACCATCTCAGTCTTGCTTCCTCTACTATCTCATGTACTCCAACATCCTCATTACATGTCCATACCATCTCAGTCTTGCTTCCTCTACTATCTCATGTACTCCAACATCCTCATTACATGTCCATACCATCTCAGTCTTGCTTCCTCTACTATCTCATGTACTCCAACATCCTCATTACATGTCCATACCATCTCAGTCTTGCTTCCTCTACTATCTCATGTACTCCAACATCCTCATTACATGTCCATACCATCTCAGTCTTGCTTCCTCTACTATCTCATGTACTCCAACATCCTCATTACATGTCCATACCATCTCAGTCTTGCTTCCTCTACTATCTCATGTACTCCAACATCCTCATTACATGTCCATACCATCTCAGTCTTGCTTCCTCTACTATCTCATGTACTCCAACATCCTCATTACATGTCCATACCATCTCAGTCTTGCTTCCTCTACTATCTCATGTACTCCAACATCCTCATTACATGTCCATACCATCTCAGTCTTGCTTCCTCTACTATCTCATGTACTCCAACATCCTCATTACATGTCCATACCATCTCAGTCTTGCTTCCTCTACTATCTCATGTACTCCAACATCCTCATTACATGTCCATACCATCTCAGTCTTGCTTCCTCTACTATCTCATGTACTCCAACATCCTCATTACATGTCCATACCATCTCAGTCTTGCTTCCTCTACTATCTCATGTACTCCAACATCCTCATTACATGTCCATACCATCTCAGTCTTGCTTCCTCTACTATCTCATGTACTCCAACATCCTCATTACATGTCCATACCATCTCAGTCTTGCTTCCTCTACTATCTCATGTACTCCAACATCCTCATTACATGTCCATACCATCTCAGTCTTGCTTCCTCTACTATCTCATGTACTCCAACATCCTCATTACATGTCCATACCATCTCAGTCTTGCTTCCTCTACTATCTCATGTACTCCAACATCCTCATTACATGTCCATACCATCTCAGTCTTGCTTCCTCTACTATCTCATGTACTCCAACATCCTCATTACATGTCCATACCATCTCAGTCTTGCTTCCTCTACTATCTCATGTACTCCAACATCCTCATTACATGTCCATACCATCTCAGTCTTGCTTCCTCTACTATCTCATGTACTCCAACATCCTCATTACATGTCCATACCATCTCAGTCTTGCTTCCTCTACTATCTCATGTACTCCAACATCCTCATTACATGTCCATACCATCTCAGTCTTGCTTCCTCTACTATCTCATGTACTCCAACATCCTCATTACATGTCCATACCATCTCAGTCTTACTTCCTCTACTATCTCATGTACTCCCTGTACTACTGTTTCCCGGATAACTTCATTCCTAATCTTGTTTCTCCTCGTAACAGCTAACTATTGAATATATTTCCTCCAAATTAATGTAAATATGAGGATTGTTTGATTACCACAAAAATAAAATAAATATTGGACACACATTTTTATTTTATTATTAGTTACCTGTCAATATTATTTAAAAGGCATTCCATACATGTGCAGTCGTAATAAAATAAAGAAACGGCTCAAAAAGTGGGATAAGGCTTTCATCGAAGTATTTAGGTTAGTAAGGTATAGTATCACAATAAATATTTAGGCTAATAGGATCTAGTATCGTCCTAGAAGCTCTAGAACACGATACGTTCAGATACGATGTGGGGTATCTTTTGTGTGCAGAAAAGTTTGGTTTATTTACTGGACCTGGAGGAGTCCCTATATGAACAGATGGCCGAGACACTCGTGGAATGGCGTCAAAGCCCTCCTCCTCGGAGAGGTTCCGACCTGTATGTTGTCCTCATCGCTGATAACCGCTCCGTTCTCTTCATTTTCCAGAAAGATATGGAGAAGGTAACAACGTTATTGTTTCTTGTGTATTCAGAAAGAGTTTTGAAGGATCTGGATGCATATTTCAAATAAACTAAACATTACGTGATTGGATTAGATAGCCAAGCTATTACGGTTATAACCGCGTTTGAATATCATATTCTTTGAATTGAATAATGACACCTGAACATGGGAATCGGACCAGTGACCTCTGGCTTAGTACGACAATACCCTAACCACTGAGCTATAACCCTAATTATAAAATATAATAGCATTGCTATTCATTTCATCATGATATGCGCATTCGTACAGTTGTAATTGTACTAGTGTTAGTATAAAGTTCTCCCGAGTCGAAGGTGGCTGCGTCATCTGAAAACTTGTGATCTTAATGGGTAACTCACATTTAGCTGATGAGTTCCACACGTTCATTACAGACTCTGCCTTAAAATATGAGTGAAGAATGACCATAAGCACAGGACGATTCCTGGATAGCTCAGTGGTCGGAGCATTGGCGTACCAGGGCAAAGGTGCCGGTTTTGATTCCCGTGTCAAAGTGTTATTTTATATATATAAAAAAATTCTTCGTTTCGGTGACATTAAAAAAAAAGCGTCAAATGTTTATGAAAACAAAAAGGTATTTTGATTATTTATTGGTGACCTGGCGGTCTAGGGGTAAGGTGTCAGACTTCTATGCTGGCGTCCGGGGTTCAATCCTCGGTCCCGGCAAAGATTTATCTGATTACCAAACCCTTCCTTCACCTCTGACAAGACATCTTGTGAATGTGGGGAATGCCAGGTCTTCACCGTGGTTCGGATTCCACGTTAAACTGTAGTTCTTCATTTCATCTCATAATCACCCTACCATCACACATTAGCGTAAGTGCGTATAACCCGAACGGGTAGTAAGACGCGGTGCTAATAATAATAATTATTATTTATTACTACCTACAACTGTGTGCCCATCGGTCTTGTTTGGTTTGGTTTTCCAGAGGTGGTAAGGCCGGGGCTCGGATCTGGGCCAAGTGTCCTTAGGTTATACTTACCAAATAGTTTACCTCCACTTCCTCCACTTATGTATAGGTTCATTTTGTTTAAATTATGACTTCATCACCTCTTTCTTCTCACTGAACTTACTTGGAAAGCCAGGACAGGTAGCGAAACACGGCGCACGAAATATATTTGTAGTTGGGTAATGTTTCAAATACATATATTTTTGTAACCTTGCTACCCATTAGGGTCATACCCATATGTGCTAATTACGCTAGTGTGTTTAGAGGAAATGTACCCATATTTGCATTAGAGAGAGAGAAAATGGAAACCATTCAGGAAAAACGGACAATACACCCGACCAGGATTCGAACCCTGATCTGTCATAGGCAGTCCAGTCCATTTCCCTCGTTTTACTCTGGCCCTGATTACTCTGTGTTTATTATTAAATAAATATACGTATGCATTGTACCCTTTAAGACAACTTCAACCTGGTTCGATGGCCGCGTGGTCTAAGGTGTTGCTCTCATGATAAGCTAGACTGACAATGATGGGGAGATTGGGGTTCAAATCCCAGTTAGGGCAACTGAGGATGGTTTTCCCCAAAATGGTTTTCTACTCTTCATACAAACGCGGGCACACTTACTTTAAATTCAACCTTCCTCATCCCTAACCCATTAGCGTAATTAGTACATGTTCATGTAACCTGAACAGGTGATAGGACGCAGTGCTAAACAAAATGACTTTGTGTACCCCAGGGGGTATATGAAGCCCATGTTAACTACTATTGCCTTATACATTCTACCAGACTGTGTACGCCTGGGGGTATATGAAGCCCATGTTGACTACTATTGCCTTATACATTCTACCAGACTGTGTACCCCTGGGGGTATATGAAGCCCATGTTGACTACTATTGCCTTATACATTCTACCAGACTGTGTACCCCTGGGGGTATATGAAGCCCATTGTTGACTACTATTGCCTTATACATTCTACCAGACTGTGTACGCCTGGGGGTATATGAAGCCCATGTTGACTACTATTGCCTTATACCATTTGAACACCGAAACCAATCAACTTTTCAAATAACTGCCGTTTGTAATATTTCCAACACTGCCATTTTGTTTTGCCTCGTTGTAACCACAGGTGACATTAGTGGACTCTCACCAGCACCTGAACCATGGGGCTATGGTCGCCCAAGTCCCTGGAGCTCGACTTGAGCAACTCTGCGTCTGGTACAACAACGTGTTGAGGAACTATTACGGTTCCAGGCCGGAGTGCTTTGAGCTCAGCTTCCTGTACTTCAAGCGCTACGAAGCAGGCGAAATGGCCGCAGGGTAGACCGAGGGGAAAACAAAATACTCGAGACTTGATAGGGGAGAAAAAAAATAGTTTTACATTCTTAAGGCATTACTTCGATGACCAGGTACTTTGGAAATCATGCTGGAAGGTGTGCTGCATAAAATATCACATAATATCAATGTGGAAATTGCTTTTGTTTATTAATTTCTTATAGTAGAAGGTACAAGTTATTTTGGAGAAAACATAACCTAACAAGATTTATTTTTTGTAGAAAAAATGGGCAGGTGGTATTTACAAAATATTTACAAGATTTTATACAGGACAGAAAAGAAAAATCTAACTGTGAAACCCAATTTTTGAAAAAACTACCAAAGTTTCTACTAAAAAAAAAAAAAAAAAATAAAAACGCACTGAACTTAAAAAGAATATCACTTGCGCATTGGTGGACTGATAGTATTATATTGTGTTATTTAAGGAACTCCCTTATCATTATATTATGTTATTTAAGGAACTCCCTTATCATTAATTTACTCATTACTTAGCCTATCTATAAAATTTATATTACTCTGCTTANATATCACAACAGAACTATGACATCATTTCTCTTTTGACTTCTATTTAAAGTTTGTCATCGAGATAAATGTATAAGTTACAAAATGAGTTTGTATTAAGATTAATATTCACTAAAATTTTGAATGAATGTTATGTTGTAAACAATGTATAGACCGATTTTTGTAGGAAGTTTGTTCAGAAATGTCTTTTTCCCTACTAGAATCCTTTTATCTTGTATGATTTCAGTAGGTAAAAAGAGCATCCAGAACATTCTATCGAAATCAGTGTTTAGTTTTGGTTTTCTCTTTCTGTAGCGCGTGCGTGTGTGTGTGTGTATATATATTTATTTAGCACCGTGTCTGCGAATGTACTAATTACGCCAGTGAGTCATGAATGAGGAAGGTTGAATTTAGCGGAAGTATACCCACATTTGCGTGGAGGAATATTGTATATCACCGACTATGGGTGTGCACAGATTTGAAAACTTTTGACTTTGCTTTGAAAAAAAAATCTATTTTAAAAGGTTATGTTCGCAAATATAATATTCAAATGATATTAGTGAATAAGACAAGGCAGAGAACAAGGCCAAGGAAGGTGATAGAACTGGATGGAGTAGATTTGAAAGAAGCAAAGAGCATAAAGTATCTTGGTAGTGTGATTGAGACAAGAGGGGGCAGCAGGGAGAGGTTTTCTACAGGTGTGTAAGAGATCTATGGACAAGAGAAGTGCCCTTGAAGTGCTGTATAGAGCATACTTCATACTAATAGTAACGTATGAAGCGGAAACTTGGACTTTGGATAAAAGAGACACAAGGAATGTGAAGGGCATGGGAATGAAGTTTTTGAGGAGTATTCTAGCTGTAACTAGAAGAAATAGGATTAGGAATGAAGATATACAGGAAATAGTGGGGGTACATGAGAGTAGAATAAGACTAGAGATAGGAGGAGCAGATAACAGATGGTGTGCAAGTGAAAGATGAAGAATGGCGGAAGGAAATGGGAAGAATCCTACTATAATGACCTGGCCACGGGCGATGCTGATTTGTTATATGTTTACGAGAGATACTCCTTAGTCAGATGAATATTCACAAATTACAAGAACTGTGATCTCAAGTCCAATTCTCATAGGAAGGGCCTAATTTGACCACCAGAAAAGTTGCTAGATCTACTATCATGTATTCATACATCAAGTCGTAGGATCTATAGCTGTCACTTTTTATAGATATTATCAATACCTATAAAATAGTAACGATATTATAGCCAGATATTGTTAAAACGTTTGCCGCAGTAAAGTGTATTTTCTAATGTGAAAATTGGAGTTTAGCAATAAATCCTAATGAAACACTCTCACAGCTGAATAAAATTATCAAAATGTCCATGCAAACAATGTGTAGGTTACAAATACAAGTAAAACATATTTTTATAAATTGGTCTACACGTTTAAATACACAAACTCCCTCAATGCTTGATTTCTTATTAATAATTTAACAAACAAACATTAGAAGACCGGAAATACTATAAACGTGACAAGAATAGATAGGAGGAGAAATGAGAGGGTGAGAGGATAGTCGAGGAGGAGATAGGATAGAGAAGGTAGTACAGTCCTGTGAGGAGAAATGAGAGGGTGAGAGGATAGTCAAGGAGGAGACAGGATAGAGAAGGTGGTACAGTCGTGTGAGAGGATAGTTGAGGAGGAGACAGGATAGAGAAGGTGGTACAGTCGTGTGAGGAGAAATGAGAGGGTGAGAGGATAGTCGAGGAGGAGACAGGATAGAAAAGGTGGTACAGTCGTGTGAGGAGAAATGAGAGGGTGAGAGGATAGTCGAGGAGACAGGATAGAGAAGGTGGTACAGTTGTGTGAGGAGAAATGAGAGGGTGAGAGGAGAGTCGAGGAGGAGACAGGATAGAGAAGGTGGTACAGTCGTGTGAGGAGAAATGAGAGGGTGAGAGGAGACAGGATAGAGAAGGTGGTACAGTCGTGTGAGGAGAAATGAGAGGGTGAGAGGATAGTCGAGGAGGAGACAGGACAGAGAATGGTGGTACAGTCGTGTGAGGAGAAATGAGAGGGTGAGAGGATAGTCGAGGAGACAGGATAGAGAAGGTGGTACAGTCGTGTGAGGAGAAATGAGAGGGTGAGAGGATAGTCGAGGAGGAGACAGGATAGATAAGGTACGACTAGGGTGGTACAGTTGTGTGAGGAGACCAAGAGGAAGATCAAGGGACAGGTGGCTGAAGGAAGTGTGGAGGGGAGGAATAGGACCTTGGAGAGGCTTATGTTCCGAACAGACCCGGCCAGTGGCTGGAAGCTTTTTTTTATTTAGTAGTACCGTGTCTTGCTACTCATTCCGGTTATAAGCTTACATATTAATTAAGCTAATGGTTTTAAGGATTAGGGTGGCTATATTTATAGTAAGTGTACCCACATTTGTGTGGAGGAAGAGAGGAAAACCATTTAGGGGGGAAAAAAAAGTCTGTACACCCAACCGAGATCTGAACCTCTATCTCCCCGTCGTTGTGAGTCTAGTCTACTGCGAGGGTAGCCCGTTAAATTATGCAGCCACTGAAGCTGTTCATGGTGATGATGATGATGAAAGGACCGGTTACAATGAGCACAGAGATAATTTAGGAAAATTTATTTTTGCCTTTTTATAGCTAGATAAATTCAAAAATTGAAAAGTGACAGGAACAAACACAATGACAAACAAAACAATGCTTTCTTGGTAAAAGAACAAAAACAGTGTAGACCTTACAGTGCTGTCACTGGACAAGTAAATATCTTTCTGAGATGAGGACAAATTTAGGGTGTTCACAAACAAAATACTTGGAAAGCTATTTGGTACAGAAAGGGATGAAGTTAATTTAAAGTATAGGGGGGGCTACATAATGATATGTTACATACCCTCCACTCATCATCAGACATTGTTACAGTAATCAAATCTAGTAGGTTATGGCGGGCAGGATATGCAGCGCTAATGAAATAAACTAGATATGCTTTCTGAGTATTGACTGGCCAAGTCAAAGGGAAGAGATCAACGGGGAGACCTAGACGGAGATGGGAGAATAGTAATATAATGGACCTGAAAGAGATAAGGTGTAATGAGGTGGACTGGATAGAACTAGCTCAAGAAAGGGGTAGGGTGTAATGAGGGGGACTGGATAGAACTAACTCAAGATAGAGATAGGGTGTAATGAGGTGGACTGGATAGAACTAGCTCAAGATAGGGGTAGGGTGTAATGAGGTGGACTGGATAGAACTAACTCAAGATAGGGATAGGATGTATTGAGGTGGACTGGATAGAACTAGCTCAAGATAGGGGTAGGGTGTAATGAGGTGGACTGGATAG
>CABFVX010002908.1:0-23961 GCA_902151425.1 Timema shepardi | reverse complement strand
AGAGGATGGAAGAGAGGAGGATACTCGAAATGGCGGTGGTGGACAGGAGGTCAAGAGAAAGACCCAGGGACAGGCGGATGAAGGGAATGCGGAGAGCGGATTGGGCCGACATGAAGGAAGAAATGGTGAGGCTTATGTTCGAGACAGAGCTTGGTGGTGGCAGGAAGCTGTGCATGATGACGATGACGATGACAATGTGTTTAATCTCCCCTTTAAATAAATAAAACTTATACCGTCTGGAGGTTATTAAGTGGTGTTGGTGAAAAGTCTTACCAATAGATATTTATAGATCATTATTAACATTTTCAAATTAATAATAAATGTGCAAAATAAAATGATGTTTTATTTAATAGTTGACCTTTTGAATGCAAATTATGGCCGATATTGCTGATTTAAATGTGAATTAACAATAATATTTCAATAATTAGAAAATGTTCCCTCAATCCACTTGTAGAGCTTTGAAATTTGGTGTTGGAGAAGACTTGAGAAGATCAGGTGGACAGACAGGATGACAAATGAACTATTCCTGAGAAGAGTTGGTGAGAACAGAACCGTTTTGGATGTGATTCATTGCTACAAATCCAACTGGATCGGACACATCCTTAGAAGGGACTGTCTTTTACACGACGTCATGGAAGGAAAGCTTGAGGGAAAGAGGAGCTGAGGAAGGAGGAGGATTCAAATATTGGAGGACTCGAAGGAAAGAAGAACATTCTGGGAGCTGAAGGAGGAGGCAGAGGACACAATGGTGGTCTAAGTTCACTGACAGAAGGAATGGACCTGTCATAAGACAGAACAAACAACAACAGTTTAGGTAAAAATGTATTTCCTTAAGCCAAAATAACATCAGTGTAATATATTTTAAACTTAATTTCTCTCCAGCCCTGCGAGAAAACTGACCTAGACATGTTTGTGTTCCTTACACTCCCCCCTTAAAAGAAGTATTTTTAAAGACCTTATATAGAAGAATAGAATGGCTGGTCCAACTTCTAGGAATTAAAAAAAACAATCGATTTGAGTCAAAGTTTAATCATTAAGTTTCACTGAGAAGGGCTGTATTTTTTTTATTATTATTAATAATTGTGTCTCATGCGTTATACACTTTTTACTTTGTGTTTAACATTATCTCTTAGGAATCACCCGTTCAGGTTATACATATATATATACAAATTATGTTTTTGTGTTTGGGATAAGTAAGGTTGAATTTAGAGGCAATGTACCCACATTTGCGTGGAGGGAAAGTGGACAACCAATTAGGAAAACCACTCTCAGTATAATCGATATGGATTAAAACCCCGATTTTCCCGTCATCGTCAGTCCAGTATATTGCTATCATCACGACTTAGACCATTCGACCACTGAAGCAGGTTTATTCTATACAGTTCCGCACTATGAATAAGTATATACCCAGCCTTAGGAGATAATACCTCCCTTTAATTTAGAAACAACAATGTCCCAACTCTGATTCTACTAGATAGCCAAGACATGGATGTAACCAGAAACTTGTGTAAGAAGAGGACGAGTGTTTAGCGCTCTTGGGACACTCGTGCGCCTACCTGCAAGAACTTGCACCAGAGATCCAGGAAACGAAACTTGCCCTGGAGGACAATATTCCAGTAGGCGAGGGCCATGTCAAGGTCGAGACCTTTCTGACCCGGGTTCTTGGCGTAGTTGAATGTGAAGTGGTAGAAATCCTTAAACCGAAGCTGGTCCTTCAATTCGATCTCCAGCGACGGCAATCTCACCTTTAACTTCTCCACGCTGTCCACACTGAGGGACAAAACAAGACAAGAGTTGGGTTACAATCCTCTACCTTAGGCTAAATATTTAACATCCAAAGACGGTGACCTGGCGGTCTAGGGGTAAGGTGTCAGACTTCTGTGCTGGCGGCCGGGGTTCAATCCCAGGTCCCGGCACAGATTTATCTGATTACCAAACCCTTCCTTCACCTCTGACAAGACATCTTGTGAATGTGGGGAATGCCAGGCCTCCACCGTGGTTCGGATCCCACGTTAAACTGTAGGTCCTTCATTTCATCTCACAATCACCCTACCATTACACATTAGCGTAAGTGCGTATAACCCGAACGGGTAGTAAGACGCGGTGCTGATGATAATAATAATAATAATAACATCCAAAGACGGACAACCCCCAACACAACCTCGACGATGGCAAACAAATGCGTGTGTCTCGGAGAGGAGCTGGATGTTTATTGACTATTGCAAAGAGTGAAGTAGTATCAAGAGAGGCAAAGATGGCGGTATATAAGTTTGTTAACGCCAATATTATTTTATGAATGTGAAGCGTGGATTTGTCAGAAGAGACACAAGAGTGAGGTTAATGTGGTTGGACTGAGACATCTAAGAAATGTATGTGGAAAAACTCGTATGGACAGAGTCGGCGATGAATGGGTGCTAAAGAAGTGCGGTTTGAAAGGGAACCCAATAAGTCAATGTGAAAGAAGCGTCTTACGTTGGTTTGGGCATGTTGAGAGGATGAGTGTGGATTGAGTGAGGAAGCAAATATATGAAGGTAGAGTGTATAGATCTAAAGTAAAGGGTAGGTCATTTAAGACGTGGCTAAATGTTGTAGACGAATGTATGGATAAGAGAAACATTAATAGTTTTAATAATAAAAGAGCTTTTATGACTCTGTGTAGAGATGTTGTTGAAGAGAAGGAAGTATGCAAGGATAGGGAAGTGTGGAGAAAGTTAATGAAGGTGGATTAAGTACGGAGTTGTTTATTGATCTACATGCACAGTTTCTTGCTTACTGCAAATGTAACACAATATAGGTCTGGCAAAACATACTGACTGCCGGTCACTGTGAATAATCATTGTTAAAGAAAATAAGAAAATTGATAACTTTACAGTCGTCACCAATATTGGAAAACCCCAGTTCATCCCAAGCCTGGCAACAACTTAATGCTTTCTGCACGTCAAACACGGAACAGTGAACCCATCTACTCAATAGCAGCGTGGCACATGGAACAAGCTGCATACAGCGACGTGCCACTCGGATCATGCTGCATACAGCAACGTGACACTTGGCTCATGCTGCATACAGCAACGTGCCACTCAGATCATGCTGCATACAGCAACGTGCAACTCAGATCATGCTGCATACAGCAACGTGCCACTCAGATCATGCTGCATACAGCAACGTGCCACTCAGATCATGCTGCATACAGCAACATGCCACTCAGATCATGCTGCATACAGCAACGTGACACTTGGCTCATGCTGCATACAGCAACGTGACACTTGGCTCATGCTACCTACAATAACGTGTCCCACACTTCTCGCTCTGAAGTGTATCACTTGTTAGCAAGTGTTCAATCACTGATAGTGCATCTGTCATGTTGCGTGCGTTGTGAGTTGCATGTTTTGTTTTATCTGTTGTGAAAGTAGATTTTTTTAAGAGCAGCGCCTCACCACTAGTGTACCAATGAGATAGGGATGAGTAAGGTCGCATTTAGAGAAAATGTACTCGCATTTATGTGAAAGAAGAGCAGAAAAGAATTTTTGAAAAACCACCCTTGGAACACCCAACCGGGATGTGAACCCTGATCTTCCTGTCACCAGCAGTCTAGTCAATTGCAAGCGTGATGCCTTAGACCATGAGGCCACTGAAGCAAAAGGACTGGCTAAGAGCACCTTCTACTGACCCAAGCTCAGTCATTCCGTTCATAAACTCTTCTCTAGTAAACTCGCACTGCATCGCTGCTCGAAACTTCCAGGCCATGATGAGCACGAGCTTGGATTCAGGGCCAAGACTCAAGTCGTCGAGGAACCTCATTATCCCTTCCGCCGTCATCTTGTCTTGCTCCAACGGATCTACCGAAAATAAAAACAACTTTCAAGTAAGGAGATACATGCTCGAGTATGTAAAGGTCTCAACCAAATTCTCACTGTACATTACTGTGAATTCGTTACTTTACAGTATTTTAGTCCAAAAAGGGGAAACCTGCGGCTTTGTGAGCCATTTGGTGCGGCCTTTTCACATATTTAGTCAATCGTGTTGGTATCTTCGTTTGTAAACTACACATTCTTAAACGGTGTGTATATTAATTATCTAAAATAGGAAAAATCATTATTTTCAAAGCATAGCCTAATATTAAAAAATTAACCACTCTTATTGATATATCTATCAATAGTTGATGCACCATCATACATTGAAAAGTTCTACTGTACATGAAGTGTGCTGTCTTACGAGTAATCCGTGAAGCGATATTCGGCCTTACATTGTTAGAAGATTCTCCAACTCTGGTCTAGAGCCTACTTATGTTAATAAGTTGTCATGACTATAGAAAGATGGACCATTTTCATAATTTTAACAGTTGGCATTATTATATCTCACTGCCGGTGATACTAATTTATTTTTTACACGGTGGATAGAGGTTTGTTTAATCATTTCAACTTTTAAAGGCCCTCTTGAGTAGTCCTTGGAGATGACATAAGAAAATATATCACTCTGACATTGTTGTTTGAACTATGTTATACACACACAGGGGAGATGGTGTTTACTAAAACGCAAAGCAAAAACAAACACCTTTATATCTAGAGAAAAGTTGTTCCAATTTCTTTTTGTCGACAGATATCTTAGGTTCCCTGAAGTAAACATCAGGATTTTGAAAATAATTGTCCGACGCCAAGTCTAATTTCCAGTCGTTCTGCGTTAGACAGAAAATAGCCGTGTTTTCTCCTGTTTGGGTGAATGCAATGAATTTCTTGACCTTGTCTCTCTGTGATGACTTCAACTTATGCTGTAAAAATAAACACAGGCAAAGAAAAATATTAGGCGGACTCGAAAATATTTTTTATATGATGCGAAATACATCATACGATTAATTAAAACTCAGATTAAATCAAGAAAAATATATACTTATGTAGATAAATATATATTTACCATTTTCGTTTGTTGTATGGTCTACAAGACCAAAACAGTTTACGCCACCATTGACATGAAATTGTGCATGTTTAACAACCTGCCCTTTGATAAATGGGTAAAGAATATAATACGAGGGAAATTTAGAAAACCAGCCATGAGAATTTTCGAAGAAACTTGTTTACACAGTAGCGCATTCAAAAGGTATACTTATCTTTTAGTGAAGGGCTTTTTCTATACTCAGTTGGTTAAGCTGTATTCTATAAACATGGCCGCAAGAAATGCACTGAAAATTGGTTCTAAAGTTAAAGAATTGAGGATTCATCTTTGCCAGAAATCTGATGCAAGCAAAGGTGTTAGGTATATATATACAAATTTTATACCACTTTTGAAATAAATAAGGTTTTTGTTTAGAGACACAAATTATAATAGGCTATGATCCGCCTTAGTGGCATAGTTACACTAATGCGCAAGTTTCGTGTTGAGCTAGACTGCTGAAGACTGGGAGATCAAGGTTCGAATCTCGCTCACTTGAACTGGGTTGGTTTTTCCTAAATGATTTTCCAATCTTCCGCCACTCAAATGCAAGTTCACTTCCTTAATTCAACCTTCCCAATTTCTAAGCCTTTAGCGGAATTAGTACTTTAGGGCTGTATCCAATAGTCAAGTACACTTGACTTGATGCAGACATTATGACTTTACACTTAGCACACACTTGAGATCGAAGACTGCAACAGACTATTCGAACAGCAAAATATCCTTTTCACACCCTTGATTCTGCAGTGCTGCTTCCTACCAGTGATCTTAGAAGCTATTTTAAACCCCATCTATCAGCCTGAATTAGCGTGGACCACCTACAGATTGGTGGTGACTCATTTTCATTGCACATGACAAATTAGCCAAATTATCCAACACAACACAATACAATTCTACAGCACTACAAAGCAACCAGTATATTTAACGTATGTATTCAGAGATCACATTACTCTACAAGCGCTTTCTCTAGCAGACGAAAAATTGAACAATATGCCTATCAAACATCACATTGACGGCGTGTCAAGGGTAACTTGCTGTCGCCCTTGAATTCAAAGGCATGTGAAGGGTGCTTTAGCACACTTCGTGACTATTCAGACGAATCTGCACTTGATCACATGATTGCTAATGTAACTATTGAGTGAACGTCAAGGGTCGACGGAGCGTGACGTAGACTATTCGGATACAGCCTAAGTGTGTAACCCGAACGGGTAGTAAGACATGGTTCTAAGTATCATAACAGGCTATGGCCTTCTCTTTGGGTCTAACGAGGGACTCAAGTTTAGTTGGTAGGCCTATTATTTGTAAACCATCATTAAGAGCATTTGTTTCATATATTATTCTTACACATATTTTGTTTAACATCTTTTGTCTTGGTCGCCAATCCAACTGTTTTATTTTACTAAGACCAATTGATTAAACGAATTAGATCACTTGTAGGTATTTTTTTAAATTAGTTGACCATTCGTCCAAAATAGTCATGGACACTTTCCGAAATAGTTCCATTATTCTGGGATGATTGTGTGCCCGATTTATTAAAATAAATTAATACAATTTGAAATATAGTCCAATATGGAACAAATATGTATAAGTTACTGTATCTTAATGTTGTAGCTAGGAGGTTGGTTTGTAAAAGGCTTAACTTTATAAAATCATCATGGCCTATGAGTATTTCTCACTAATTTTTTGTTTTTTCTTAACTTTTGGCTATAGGTATGTATAGGCCCACCATGCGGTATTGTCCCGCACAAGACCCTATTTTAATGACACTCTCCGGGGACGAAACTTAATAACGGTACCTTTTAGGTGAATTTTTGTCTTTCCAATAAACTTGGGAATCACTACATTTTTACTCATAAAAAATACGGGGAATCTAATTATATAAAATTCAAGATCATTAAACAACTTTGCTATAGTGAACAATTCAAAACCAAACTCATCTAGTTACGCAGGAACAAATATCGTTGAACATTCTGTAAAATTACTGATCAAAGTTTTACATTGGCATATGCTGGGGGTCCGGGGTTCAATCCTTGGTCCCGGCACAGATTTATCTGATTACCAAACCCTTCCTTCACCTCTGACAAGACATCTTGTGAATGTGGGGAATGCCAGGCCCTCCACCGTGGTTTGGATCCCACGTTAAACTGTAGGTCCTTCATTTCATCTCACAATCACCCTACCATTACACATTAGCGTAAGTGCGTAGAACCCGAACGGGTAGTAAGACGCAGTGCTGATGATGATAATAATAATAATAATAATAATAATACATTGGCACACACACATATATATATATATATATATAAAAGAATCTTCTGCAGCTTCCACACCTTTCTCAACAGACGAATTTCTTGTAAATAGTTAACTAATCTCTTCTTATCCATTGAAAATAGTCTTGCACATAACTATTATATTTTAGGGTAATTAATGCATGGATATATTATTAAGATTCCGTTCCAGCCTGGTTTCACCTAATTTTCCCGAGTACTGTTTCATTTACTGTTAAATTATAATCTCAATATTTACAAAACTTGCTTCATTGCCCACATGTCCTAAGGCATCATTCTCGCAATAGACAAGATTTCCGATGGCAGGGAGATCGATGTTTGATTCTGATTGGGTGTACCTATGGTGGTTTTTTTCTAAATGGTTTTAGACTCTTTATCTTGAAACAAATATAGGTACACTTTCTCTAAATTCAGCCTTCCTCATCCCTAACACATTAATATAATCAGTTAATAGGAGTAAGTTATAAGCAGAATATGTAGGCCCTAGTGGGACACATTTACAACAACAAAGATCATACATAATTCTGGAAATATTTTCTCGTCACCTACTTGTGTACAGTTGAGTTTCATAGAGAAACAGTCCGGGTCGTTGAACTTAATTTGTCCGAGTATTCTACAGTACAGTACAGTGTGAGTCAGCCTTAGTTGATTACCGCTACAAACTCTTTTAACACGTTGGACACCACAACACACTCGGGCTAGTGTAAGTATCTATTGTTACCACGCTCGAACCCCTCTTTTAGATGTTTACATACGCAATAACTCGAGGTAGTGTTCTGTAAATGTTTCCTAGACCAAAAATACTAGGTGGCAGCACTTCCCATATAATAACTAAATAATCTTATTTATCTAAAGACTTCATCAACGCTCTCCTACCATCTGTAGTACTTATCAAAATGGTTTCCTCAATAAGGCAAATTTGCTTGACGATTCCAACATAGAATTATTGTTAGGCCTATTTTTTTCATTTAATTTGTAATTCATATGATGAATTTTTGTAGCTTTTTTAACAAAATTTGTAAACATTTTTTTTTTGTCTGATAAAATCTGAAAGATCATAAATGACTCCATAATAAATAAACACACGCTTAAAGTATTCTCACAGCAAAATTTCAAAATATAAATTTGGCCGGTATCTGACAGTTCACCTTGTAATTTCAAGCCGGTGTTCAACGTGTTTAGATAATTGATGCTCTTTTATATGTTAAAATAAATACATTAGGTTTTACAAGACGTAAGAAAATCATTACTGCAAATTCTAATTATGTATATTTTCCCCCCCAGAGATTTCATTGAACAGTACTATGTGAACTTGAAGAAATCAAACCCAAAGTTCCCAATACTGATAAGAGAGTGCAGTGGAGTCCAGCCCAGAGTTTATGCTCGATATGGTGAGTTAATTTTAAACGAGGAATGCCTGTTTACGCCTCATTTTCAAGTAGGGCTAATTTTAATCCACTCTCCCAAGTTTTATAACTAGCTTTGACCTGTTCTTGACTAAATAGAATATTGGGTGCGTATAAGCTCGACCAAATGTGAAATATTCGTAGATTTGAAAAATGACGTGTGAGCACAGAAGTCAAACCCGAGACTCTTGGCTTAGCTTATCAACGCTTCACCACTTAAGATATACAGGATTTGTCCCGTGCTCAGGGTAATTCTTTACTCTTTTTTTAAGGCAGAGTCTGTGATGGGCGTGTGTAAACCACCATCTAACAATGAGCTAACATTGATTCCACAGACACCAGTGGCTCGATAGTCGGCTTTAGGCTGAAGTACTTTTTATATATATATATATTTAGCATTTCAAACAGGCCTAATAACTTTTAGTGGGTGACTTGGTGGTCTAGGGGTCAGACTTCTGTGCTGAGGGTCCGGAGTTCAATCCTTGGTCTTGGCACAGATTTATCTGATTACCAAACCCTTCCTTCACCTCTGACAAGACATCTTGTGATTGTGAGGCATGCCAGGCCTCCACCGTGGTTCGGATCCCACGTTAAACTGTAGGTCCTCCATTTCATCTCACATTCACCCTACCATTACACATTAGCGTAAGTGCGTATAACCCGAATGGGTAGTAAGACACGATGCTAATAATAATAGTACTGACTTTTATTGACATTTTCTAGATCCCGTATTGGTTTATGCTCAATAGAAAAGAAGTTTTACCTTAATTATACATTACCTACTACTACCTGCTTAAAAGGTTGAGTAATAACTGGCCTAATTCTCGCCTTTAGGCACTATTTGAGTTTACTGTTCAAGCTAATATTTTATGTACTGTACTTACTGTAGCTCATTTCATTACATTTATAACCTGATTTTGGTAGGTCTTTTCTGTTAGGCCTTCTTTCTTAACTAAATACTACTATTATACTGTAGGATTCTAGTACTAAATATCACCGTCCAGAAAGGAATTTCTACCAAAATCAGGGTATAACCGAATTTTATAGTTTTAAAAGGTAAAAAACAAAAATATTTAACCTTTGCATTCCTCCTAGAATCATCCCAAACTCTATCAAATTTCATTTTGACTTTCTGTTTGAAAAAGTAGCCTACTCTTCGCAAACTCTTAATTCAAGCCAGTAGCCAGCCAATAATTTCAGAGGGGATGGCACACGCCCCCATTGCCGGAGGCTAGAAAAAAATTCTAAATAATAAACAGTTATAGAAGCTATCTGAAGTGTTTTTAAGGTAATATAACCCCCTAACTGCCGTGAGCTAGGAAACAATTCTAAATATTTAACACCTCTAAAAGCTTTCTGAAGTCTTAATTACTTCATGGCATTAGGAACTCGAAAGTCCATTGCCTCATTTACTAAAGTACACCACTTATGGGTGACCTGGCAGTCTAGGGGTAGGTGTCGGACTTCTGTGCTGGCGGCCAGGGTTCAATCCTCGGTCCCGGCACAGATTTATCTGATTACCAAACCCTTCCTTCACCTCTGACAAGACATCTTGTGAATGTGGGGAATGCCAGGCCTCCACCGTGGTTCGGATCCCACGTTAAACTGTAGGTCCTCCATTTCATCTCACAATCACCCTACCATTACACATTAGTGTAAGTGCGTATAACCCGAACGGGTAGTAATAATAATAATAATACACCACTTATCCCTATCTTGAGCTAGTTATATCCAGTCCACCTTTTACACCCTATCCCTATCTTGAGGTAGTGTGTAATGAGGTGGACTGGACATAACTATCTCTTTCAGGTCCATTCTAATGTTATCTTCCCATTGGGTTTGCCAGTCAATATCCTGAACACGGTTCTAGAATCTCCCGCCCACCGTAATCCACAAGCCTTGATTATCCCGACATTGTCTTGTGATGAGTAAATCGCAAACTCTTAATAAAAATATATCATCCAAGCAACTAAAACACTGATTCAAACAGCGCTCTATAGGGATAACTTGGGTACTCGCTATTTAAACAAGCGTGGTGGTTTGTTGCAGAACTGGGAAAAGAAAGCAGTGTACCCCTGTCCAACTTGAAGGCCGAGGAAGTCCTTCAAAAGGTTGAATTGTTAGCCAAGTGAACTTGGTACATGTAATAACTTCTGTACATACGTATTATACCCATACTCAGGGGTACACATATAGTTTAGTTTTAAATCTATGTATGATAAGTAAAGAATATTTAAACAGTCTCGCTGTTGTTTTTCAATAAACCCGCACACTGAAAGTGTTGTGGAGAAAAGGACCAAACCACTTTACAACCGTGTCATTAAAAACAGGGCCCTCGAGTCTTGAGTCGATAAAAATGTACAAACTCTTGCATCAAAATAAAAACTTATAATATATCTCTTTAAGGAAAACCTCTTTTCGCTTTATGAGGTAATTGTATGATATTTGAAAGAAGGTATATGAGAGGTGGGTAGAAGCATACATATATGTTTCTACCTTCCTTTCCTATACCTTCTTCCAAATATGATGATAAAATGTAACCAATTTTAACCGCGAAAAAAAGGCTTATATTTTCTAAAAGATTCTTTTATCATGAAAATTGGTCTATAACTTTTGTTTTGGTTTTTAACATGAATGAATAAATAAATTAATATAATTGTGGGGAAAACCAAGCACAATTAAAAGTAATAACACACACTTAATTAATTTGTCCATGCTCGTGGTATCGGAATATCGATGTGTTAATATGTTTTTGTGATTCTACCTTCATTTGCGCTTCAATGTCCTACGATTATATTATGCTTAGTGCAATTTATTCTATACATATTGTTTTGGTATTTGGAGATTGTGTAGCGATCTTTAATTTCAAATATTCACAAAGTAATAAACATTTAAGTAGGAAGTTTGGTAGAAATAGTAAATGAATGACATTAAAAAGTTGTAAACAATAAATTACACTATTTATTAACTAAATAACAAAAATACATAATTTAAAAATATAACATTTGTATAAACTTTGGTTAATGTTTATTAATGGACTTGAGCACTAAAATTTTCGATTTGTATTTCTTAAGTACTTAAGTTTCAAATCTAACTTTTTATACATCTTGTGGTTCAACATTCTTACAAAAAAGTTATACTTTAGTAAAGATTCATATTTTTAATAGAAACTAAAGATAAATGTAAACAAAAAAAATCGTAATTGAAGAAAATAATTTATCCTCAATGCAAACACGTTTTCTAAAATTTGGAATTCAAGACAAAGTGAATTTGACCCATTTTTAGTATTTTCCAATAATTAGTGCAAACTTTAGAAATAAAATAAACTTAAAAAAAAGTATATTATACTATCCATTATATGGTTATATTAATAACAGAAAAAAACACCTTTATTTTTCTTTTGGACAGTTTACTGACTATACATCAAAAGTAAGCTCTGCTTTTAATGAAATTTTAGATACCGTTCCCTAGTACTTTTTGGTCCGAATGTTAAAACGGTGGCAATCCGAACAACTCTGGCTTGAACTGTTCTAACGATGAAAGGACCAGAGTGGCTGCCTCGGTTTTCTCTGGCGGGATCATGTGATCGGGAACCATGACAACTTGCATTCCGGCTGCTCTGCCTGCCAGGACGCCATTGGGTGCGTCTTCGAAGACCAAGCACTGGAAGAAAGATACTCGGGTAAAAGTTTTATACTAACACAAAATATTCATTATGTTTGGGGGGGGGGGGTCGCTCGCCTTTATTTTATATGGTCACATCTTTTGAATAACAACGCCAGGGCCAGAGCAACATAAGCGTATAACCGGAACAGGTAGTAAGACGCGGTGCTAGAAAAAGAATCACTTTTATAAAAAATCGAAATGGCTGCACTTATTGGACCATTGTTATAGACAGTTCAGGGCCTGTATTCACTAAAGAATGCAATTCTGTTCTGACGCATGAGAAATGGCACAACTTTGCACCCAAGATACTCCCAAAGACGCGCTTTACTATTTGCTCCATTTTTCGTATTCACTAGACAAGGCGCAAACTGGTGGCAAGATTATGGTGACACCACCATAATCGTCATCAATTGTGTTCTTTTTGACCAATCCTTGCGAAGAATTGACTTTCAAGGTCAAGGCTACTTTATTTTAAACCTCAAATGAAAATGACAGCAAATACAAAGATTTATAAACTATCAACTCTCTCTCTGTGCTGTACAGAAACAACATTAGTATATTATTTTGTATTTATTTATATTATTAGTTTAAAGCTTAACTAACCGCCATATTTAGTGACGAGATATCTTTGGACTTGGAGGAATACAAACCTCTTTGGATCTGGACAAAGATTACACAGTTCGTGCAAGAAATGCCATTGCGTTGTCTGAATGTAAAAATTCACAATAAAAGGTAAGTAATTATTGCTTTGTTACCACTATTTAAATTGAAATAAATTTTATGCTGGACATATTTATGTTATTTTAATTTCTTTATTATTAATCGGAGTACAGTTTGGTAACTAATAATTGTATTTCATGCCAACACGATAATATGCCGTTTAAATTTATTGAAGTGACGATCATGATATAATAGTTGCGCCTACTCTAGAGTGGTGGCAAATAAAAGGCGCAACTTTGCTCTCAAATTGCGCCTGATCCTTTTAGTTAATAGGGATTTAAGTATTCCATTGAAGGATGTGTTGGTACCTTCTCCGGTTGCGGAGGGTCTGAAAACCTCGAAGCGCACACCAGGAATATGTCAGGTTGAGGTTTGCCTCTCTTGACTTCTGGGTCAGACGAGCCCGTCACGACGTGGAGGAACCGGGACAACAGCTCTTGATGAGCGGACATCTTGATGCCCATACTCTCCGCACTACTGCTGGTCGCCATGGCTATGGGGACGCCGTTGTCATGGAGATGTTTCACCAGCCGCTCTGCCCCTGCAACAAGACCACCCCAACTTTGTGATTGTTTGGGTTTTTAATGTGAATTTTAAGAACAATTTATATAATTTCTATAGCACTACATCATACTGTCTGGGGCTTACGGCTATGCACTAATTGCACTAATGGGATTGAGGTGGTTTAGTTGGGATAAACTGCACCTGCATTTGTGTGAAGGGAGAGTGGAAAATCATTTAGGAAAAAAAAACCTCAGTACACCCGATCTCCCCGCCTTCAGTAGTCTAGTCCAACACGAGATTAGCGGGTTAGACTACGCGTCCATCGAAGCGGACGATAAAATATTTGTTCAAACACAAAACAACTAGCAAACAAATATTAGACTTTAGATTCTGCTTTCATAATATTTCATTGATTCGATTTGAGTCGACTCCAAATTTAAAAAATGAACGTCTCACACACCTAACCTAATGTGTGTACGTTATTAAAAAATAAAAATCTATGGCATGAGACCACAAGTGAGTTATACCAACAGCGTAGCTGCCGCTGTTAGCGATAATAGTGCCAACATTTGGGGATTAAGGGTGTCATGTTGTCAGCACCACAAACCCTACAATCTTTAATTGATTTTACTGAGGCTCTAGACACCACATAGTGTTGCAGGAATGTATGCAGCTATGGTTTTGATCCATGTGGATGGAGGATGGTTGTTTAAGACTCGTTTGGTCCATCTTCCAAGTTACTCGTCCACTTTACCTGGCATCAAAGAACATTTTGACAGGAAACCGTGCTGTATTTTCTTTACAGCCTCAGTGAACTCTTCGGCAGTAATAGGCAAGTCTAGTTCTCGAACCATGATACGGGCAGAGTCCAACTCGGTCGTGCCCATGATTTTCATCTTCAGATCCCAAGAGAAGACTTTCCCGTAGCTTGCCACAAGCTCTTCGAACATCCGGCCGTAGGCCCCCTCGGAATCTGTCAGGTGAAACACAACCGGGGATTAGAGAAACCCCGTGTGACCCCTACCTGGCATCGGCCGAGCGGACGGAAACACGTCTCGGTATCTCTGTTTGGCCGCGGCGTGGTACTCGCTGGCGCTTAGAGGCAGTCCCAGGGCCTCGACGTGGATCCCGGCCGCTTCAATTCCAAACATCCCCATAACTCTTTCTCTGAGTTCAGAGTCATATTCCCTACTGAAACCTTCACATATCTCTTTGTTCACTTGGAAATACAACCTCTCTGTATCTGAAATTCACAAACCAACGGGTGTTTTTTAAATTATTTGTTAAGCGTTTCTGCTTTTTTATTTGTGGTATCTAACTAACCCTTTCCCTGGCGTGGGCATTAAACAAAGTCTGCGATGTAAAAGGGGGAACCCATATTTCGCAGATGATAAATTTTTCAGGAATGCCTAGAATCGAACCAGAGACCCTTAGTTCACTAGATAGACACACTATCCACTCGGCTTAGGTGTTGAACTTGGTAAATTGTTCTTTAATAACCAAACCACTGGTTAGAGTTTCTTGTGGATAAACTTTATTTTATTTTTTAATCTATTTCACTTATGGGACCCCTATACTTAATTTTAGGTTTGTAAATCTAGTTGATTACGTTTAGATGAGATTTTCCCAACTTGAACGAAGGACCAAATAACTCAAAGTAGTTTACACCTATATTGAAACATGAAATATTTTATTCAGTAAAACCCCGTTAGACCAAAATTCTGAATAATCCGAACACACCGTTCGGGAAACAAGGAAAATATATTAAGTGAAATGAAATATATTTTATTGGTTAACAAGTTCCAAGTTAGAAGAGAATTGTAATAAAGTTTTATCTGATAATAAATGCTTAGTATTTACAAGTTGTAGTCAACACATTGTGTTTTCCTGTTACTAACAATAATTACAGAACATATCACGTGTTATACATTAGTTATTATAATTATTAGCACGTCTTACTAACCGTTCGGGTTATACGCGCTTACGCTAACGTGTAATGGTAGGGTGATTGTGAGATGAAATGGAGGACCTACAGTTTAACGTGGGATCCGAACCACGGTGAGAGGTCTGGCATTCCCCACATTCACAAGATGTCTTGTCAGAGGTGAAGGAAGGGTTTGGTAATCATGATAAATCTGTGCCGGGACCGAGGATTGAACCCCGGCCGCCAGCACAGAAGTCCGACACCTTACCCCCTAGACCGCCAGGTCACCTATACATTAGTTAAATGAATGAACATTTTATTAAAACTCTTTCAGCTGTAATTTAAAATTCGTTTAAATACTGCATCCCCGTATTCTCCCGGTTATTCCAAACAAACTTCGGTCCTAGTTAGTTTGGACTAACAACATTCTAGTGTGCTATAACAATATTCTTTCTAAATTAAATTAGAATATAAAGTTATGATACATTTTTAATCAGAGTCTTAGATATAAAATCTTTTCACTCACTATCCAAACAGTGAAAGTCATAAGTAAAGTCCAATATTAACAGTAAGAACCTTATCTGACAGATAGAAAAGTTACTAGATCTACTTTCACATATTCATACACCAAGTCATGTGATCACCGGTTGTCCCTTTTGATCGATATTATCAATACCTATAAAACAGTAAAATGTTATCAATTTTGACAGGAATAAATTATATTATAATTTTCTAAAAGGCCCTTTCTATCAAAATTGGACTATATGTCAGTTACACAATCAAATAAAGATAAGGAATCGCCATACATTGGTAATCTCTACTTTAAATGCTGTGGGCCGCCCATACGAAGGTCCAAAGGTCTAGGCTACATATTACAAGAATACGCCAAGATTACATAAAGCCTAAAGTACCTTAATTAATACCTAATTATGTTCATTTATCTATTTACTGAGATACATAAAAGTGGTGAATGAATAATTCACCCTGAATCTAGTTTAAGGTGATATTGAATGAAGCCCGAGTAAAGACCAGTATTTTTACATTTATTGTAAAAAAAAAGTTTGTGAGCCAAGTTATATAAAATATTTGGAAGACATAGATGCAAACAGAAGGTTGACATAATGTACCTGAAATAGATGAGGTGGACTGGATAGAACTAACTCAAGATAGGGATAGGGTGTATTGAGGTGGACTGGATAGAACTAGCTCAAGATAGGGATAGGCTGTAATGAGGTGGACTGGATAGAACTAGCTCAAGATAGGGATAGGATGTATTGAGGTGGACTGGATAGAACTAGCTCAAGATAGGGATAGGCTGTAATGAGGTGGACTGAATAGAACTAGCTCAAGATATGGATAGGATGTATTGAGGTGGACTGGATAGAACTAGCTCAAGATAGAGACAGGGTGTATTGAGGTGGACTGGATAGTAATATTTAGCACCGCGTCTTACTACCCGTTTCGGGTTATACGATTTAAGTACTAATTACTCTAATGGATTAGGAATTGGGAAGGTTGTATTAGAGGAAGTGAACCCGCATTTGCGTGTAGGGAGAGTGGAAAACCATCTAAGAAAAACCACCCGACCGAGATTCGAACCTCGATATCCCCGTCCTCAGCAGTTGAGCTCAACACGATAGACTGGATAGAACTAGATAAAGATTAGGGATAGGTTGTAATGAGGTGGACTGGATAGAACTAGTTAAAGATAGGGATAGGTTGTAATGAGGTGGACTGGATAGAACTAGCTAAAGATAGGGATAGGGTGTAATGAGGTGGACTGGGTAGAACTAGCTCAAGATAGGGATAGGTTGTAATGAGGTGGACTGGATAGAACTAGTTAAAGATAGGGATAGGGTGTAATGAGGGTGACTGGATAAAGCTAGCTCAATACTGTGTAAGTAATAAAATTAAATCAAACATATCTAGTGAGGGATTCTTTTAATTTTTGTGCCCAAAAAATATGCTCTTTCTTATAAACACTGCAAAAAATACTATCCTTAACCTGTGGTCCTTTCAATCACACCTTAAGCTGGTCAACTTAAGCCTGCTACAAGCTCAACCAACACGATAACAAGAGAGTGATAAAAAAACATTGATTTATGATGACGGTAATCGTGTGAGGCTAATAAAGTAATGGATGCAAGAAGATAACAGCACCCTACATAAGTCTCACTTTTTGATGTGTGGTCAAACAAACTCTTTATCTTTAATTCACTATGGTTGTTCAACATGAATGTTTTTCTTAACTGATTATATTTGCAGCATACAACTAACAGACTTAACTCAACTTTCTGTCAATGTCAAAGGGGGAAACCCTACTTTCGCCAATGAAAGTTTCTTTTTTGATTGTGCCAAGAATAAAACTGTGTACACATAAATTCCATTCACGGTAGGAATTGACTTCTGAAAGTCCTTTTTTCCCTACCATAAATCTACTATATAGTAGGATATTGGTAGGAAAAAAGACCTTTCAGAGAGTAATTTCTACCGTGAATGGAATATTAGCTTAGTCATTCCATTTATTTAAGGTAGTTAACGTAAAATTTATGAACCGACTTGAATCCAAAACAGACACAACATCCAGCTCCCCGGCCATTAATTCATCACAGTCACCTAGCTTAATCGCTATCATGCCTGCCCGCCAAGCTAACACGTTGTACTTGATTGACGTTATGTAATATGTTAAGCCGAGTGAAAGCGTAATTGCTAATCAGGGGTAAAGAAGAGTACGACCAACTCGTTTCATCGGAGAGTATTCCAAATACTCGCAAGGTTGCATAGACCTATAGTTAAGTTCATCTTGTCTGGTCTGCCGGTAGTGAGGTCAAGTTTAGAATCTCAAGACGTATAGTTTTTCATATTTGATTTCCCATTTGAGTTTTTAATACACACTTTCTGAACTGACTGAATATATCACGACTTATAAACCAACTTAAATCCAGAACAGACACAATATCCATACCCCTTGCCATTAATTCATCACTGTCAAAGGGGGGAACCCACTTTTCACCGATGATAATTTTTTTTTTTTTTTTTGACCATACTGGGAATCAAACCCGGGACCCTTAACGTGGTAGGCGGAGACACAAAACCGACCGAGACGAGGTGTCGGAAATGTCCCATTTTCTCTAGGTGCGAATTTTAAACTATATCTTCCTCTTCAATGAAGAATAATGAAGATATTCTGAAGGAGAGTAAGATGCAGATCAAAGTATTCAAATCGGTAACTAAGGTGTAACGAACGACCCGAGAGAGAAATGGAGGAACAACTCGGGAGGTTTGTGTGCGGTGATGACGGTGTACCCAGACGGATTCCAGGAAATATATGGCAGGTGAGTACATTGAGATAATTGGCGAAGGTTCCTAGTCGAGACATTAGACAAATTGTCTGATATAATCACAGTCATGTAACAGGATAGTCTATTGGGGCTATTGGTCTGCTGTTTGTAATTATGAAGTATGTTGGGTGGGCCCGGTATCACAATATAAATATAGGCTATTAGTAGGGGATTGAATGATATATTCAGTAAAATTAATACTAATGTGACGAATTAAAGAAATTGTATAAAAATACCATTCAAAGCAACAAGCCCGTATAAGTGGCCATATGGTTTAGGCTGTATGTCTCACAAAAGAGTGGAAGATGAGATTGATGTTAAAATCCCAAACAAGTGTAATGAGGCAATTTTTTTTTTCCTTCTTAAATTATTTACCCTTTCTTCCCTCCAAGCAAATACAAGAAAAATAAGTAGTGAGCAATTTAAAAAAAATCCAAGTGTGAAAAGAGGTTTTTAAATACAAACTTTTTTAAAATGAACTTAACACGAAAACGTAAGTATTTTTTGTTGTACATTTCATTCTATGATCAAATTACCCCATGGTAATGGTTGCGCTCCTTTTGCCAGCTTCAGTCCTTCACCACTAGGATCGCTGCAGTTAGTCCTATCATCACCCAGCAGTGACACTAGCGAAGCTCGGTGTTGAAGGACTGAAGCTGGCAAAAGGAGCGCAGTGAAACCCCCGTAAGGTTGAGAGTCGGTTTCTTACTTGTCTCTGCCCTAGGACAATCGGTTGGGAGTATCTTATACGTATAGAAATTATTTTATTTGTTTTGTTACAATAAATGTATATTATATTATCTTAGTTATTTATAATTAGGAAGACAGCAAATTGAATAATACCGAGATTTATAAATTTGGATATTTGAATAGTTAGGGATGGTCAAAAAGTTATACCATTAGAAGAGAGACCGAAGAGAAAAAGGTGACTGTGGTTAGATCATGTGATCAGAACGGAGAAGAACAGAAAGCGTTACAGAACAAAGATCTCTCCATCAACAACACTCTAGTATACTGTGAGAGTAGCACATTAGACCATGTAACCACCAACGTGGGTAGCGAGTTACGGTTGTTTAATCTGAGACCCGCCTCGGTGGGGTAGTTGGCTAACGCGCTAGTCGTGTTGAGATACTTGACTGCTGAGGACGGGGAGATCGAGGTTTGAATCTCGGTCGGGTGAACAGTTTTTTTTTCCTAAATAGTTTTCCACTCTCCCTCCACGCAAATGCGGGTCCACTTCCTCTAATTCAACCTTCCCAATTCCTAATCCATTAGAGTAATTAGTACTTAAAGCGTATAACCCGAACGGGTAGTAAGACGCGGTGCTAAATAATAATAATTTAATCTGAGGTTGGTTGTTTTTCAAAGCTAGGTGTGCTAATTTGTGTTGTTGTGTGGTAGCAACATGTCACCGCGAAAGGAAAACAATGTAGGCCTACTTATTGCCGAGTTGGATGTCGAAAAACATACAGTAGGCCTATTTGTGTAAGAGATGCCTGCATTGTTCAATTTTAATACTAAAGACTAGTCTATCATTACCAAGTTTACAACCATCCTAATTTTTTAAACCCAGATACTTGTCGCATTCTATTTCTTCATGAAGCATCACCAACCAGTCCCGCAACAAAGAGCTACTTAAGTCACTTGCATCCATCTTGATACAAAAAGTATGTGAGAGAAGAAAATGTTTGATCGTATTTTGTTCCATGATCAAAACTACTTTAACACAAATTTGTTTAACAACACAAAAACATATTTGTTCCGTCGTGTGTTAATACATAATGTTTGATGCAGTATTCACCTAGCCTTAGCAACATGTCTCGCTGATACCCATTTTCTTAGGCGAATTAGTTTATTTTGTCAAAATATCAACAAAAGATATATTTATGTAGGTCTATACTGACTCTCATATTAATAAGTTAAACCATAAAATGTTGATATTTTGGAGATATAAAAATCGTATACAGGCCTTATCTATTGGATGAGTACCATCCAGATTCACCTTTTATTACAGGATTTGTGTTAAGAACCACATAAAAATTAATAAAGATGACCACTATATGGATATAATTAAAAAATAGTCCTACTTATCACTTTTATTAAAATATTTTACTTCATTATATTAATTAATTTAGTAAGTATGAATGAAATTACAACAATGTGACATGCTTAAACAGGCTACTATATAGGCTGGTAATTAATTATTATAGATGGTTAAACTAGAATCTGAACATTTAAGATATAGATAAACTAAATAGAATACTAATACCTATGAGAAGTCCATCGCAATCAAATATTACATGTGATACTTTTTGAAAAGTTGTCATTTCTTTCTTTAAAAAATATCAGCAAATTCTAGCAGCCGGTTCTAATCTGTGTGTGATTGTAATGACTGGGTCATTGATCGAGATTTTTTAGATAGGAATCAGGAATGTTTAAATTATAGTCGAGCTATCGATCTATCGATTCAAATCTCTTAATACATCGAGTGAATCGATTCTCTTTTACACGACTTTAATAATCGAATAGAAAGATCGGGTTTAAAAATTAGTTTTAATTTTAAAGTATCTATCTATTGCTAAGACATGGCAGCAGCCATTTTTATTTGAGTAAATGGCTGCTGCCACGATATTTTTCTAAAATTTCAAGTGAGAGAAGGTGAGCGGAAGAGACTGCAGGAATAAGACTGGTGGAAGGACAGAGTCAGATGTAGGCATGTTACTAAACGAACCTGGCCACGGGCTGGAAACAATTATTCATAATGACTATCGATGAAAATTTTAAAATGTAATAGACTTTCAACCAATAAACTTACGTATTCATTACTGTCCAATTAACAGTTAGAGTAGTACACTACAAAGTTATTCCACGAAAGTAATTTGGACGCATTTAAATTCAATTTTTATTTTTTTTTCTATGACAGACTAGACAATTTACACTATTTCTGTTGCAGATTGTTTCTTTCTTTATCACAGTTATACTAAGGTTTTTTTTAAACTCATTATAGTGGCCATTTTTTAAGATGTTTTTCTTTGCTATAAAGTAAGTAAGTAGTTACACAGTAGTTCTATTAATATATTTTTTATTTAGCATTGTGTCTTACAACCCGTTAGAGTTATATGCTAAGTTCTATTTTAATTTCTTTTTTAAGTTCTAATAGACGATGCAAGTAGTTTAAAAAAAATGTTCTAGTAGATACTTTGGTTTAAAAAGTTAGCAAGTGTTCAGACTATTTAATATCCAGGCTCGGTTGTTTTCACCTCATTCGTTTGATCCAATTATTGCTTGTGTTTTTAATCCCTTCATTTTATAATCTATGTATTTGTTTAAAAAGTTTTAAAAATAGTATAAGTTTGGTTTTAAAAGTAGTTTAGTGTAAGACGTGTTTAGTTTGGGTCGTTCTAGGTCACAGACAAACACAAACCTGATCCTCAGTTACTTAAGTGTATATACGCTCCTTGATCCATATTAGGTCCAGCAACACTGGGATTCACTATTGTCAATGCCAAAAGCACTTCCAAATGTGTAGTTACTAAACAAGTCACTTTCAACGTGTTAATCATAACAGGACCTTTATAAAACACGGTATTGTAATGTTATTTTTGCTAAAAGATGTACTTACAAAATAAATTTAATAGATAGTTGACTCACTCTTTCAACTATTGAATTCCGTGGACAACTTTACTGTTTATTTTTAATATTAGAATCAGAACACACAATGGCATGCTTATTATTATTATTATTATTATTGGTAGGTGATTGAAACTCAATTTGCTATTGAAAGTGGTTTATTTGGTAACTTTTGAGGTTTTAATTGATTTATGTTCTTGGACGCTTATAACATCTGGCTGTCATTTAAAGAAATAATCATCCCATGTGGAAAAAAGATATTATTAATCTCGGCTAGAGTTTGGTGCGAAATTCAAAACTAATTTTACAAATGGTTTGTGTTTATTTTTCAAATTATAATATGAAGTGATTATACAGTACTGCTATCTTTTATTGTGTAAGGAGTAAAGATTTTTCTATTAGTTGTATAATCTCAACTATTGTTCTCTCAGACCGGAAATTAATTTAAAGAAAAAAGGAACACGATTTATATTTGTTAGTTTTTTATTATTATTGGGACTCTCTAAAATAATTATTGTTTGGAATAACAATTGAATAACTTAATTTGGAGCATCCTTTAGTATTGATTTGTGATAGTTAATTATCACTTTTGGTAGCAAAAATTCCGTCAAAAGTTAGGGATAACCTTTGGGGAAGGACAATGTTTAGTTTCCATGAAGATTTTATAAAGTAAAACAATAAAATTACTACCAGATCCGTAGATCATCATTCTAAATTATTGGGTGGGACTAAATTTATCATCTACCACCATCCAGTTACTAAAAGTTTTAAATTACCTCTTCAAGGAACTCATTATTTTAACCTATTTTGAAAAAATAAATAAGTCCTGGTATTACATCATTTAAAATATAACTTCTGTGACATAATTAATAATTCTTTATTTTGTCATCACGATTATTCACGCGAGAGTTTTGACAATTTAAAGTATTTCTTAACAATACCTATGTTAATTTTATAACATAGGAGATATTCCTTATTAGGTAGGGTTCATTTAATGGTATTTTTGTATACAACAATAATTACAAAGGCTCTTCAAATTTCATTGTGTGTTCTTTTATTTATTATATTAATGCACATTGTATTTTGAACATTGTAATTCTTTTATAGAAAGTTTCAGTAGATTGGATGTCCAGGTCAAGAATAATAATCTGCTCCAAGAAGTTCTTTGTTATAAATGTCCAATTTTAGGTAACGTTATGCAAAGTCTAGAGGTATTGGGAAAGGGGGTTATCGTCATACCACTGAGCAGTTTCTGGGGGATAAATTTGTATAATTATTTGGTAAAAATCTGCCTACCTAGGAAAATTAAAAGGGTTGGTAGTTGGCGAAGCATACAAATTCAATTAACTAGATTAATTAATTTATTCGTATTTAATTTAAAGTATATTTTGATATATAGAATTTAGAGAAAATAATTTTTTCATGGTTTTAAATGAATGATTTAACAGTGGACGATGGATTGTGGTTATTTTAATTATTGAACAGACAATATCACGAACTGGCTATTTTCAATTTCAAAATAATTTATTTTTTAAAATTTGAGATGTATATAATTATTA
>CABFVX010002907.1:30085-100139 GCA_902151425.1 Timema shepardi | reverse complement strand
TCCGGGAGAAAGTGATCCACCACATTCAGGGTGGTGGATCAATGTTAACCTTATGGGAGAAAGTGATCCACCACATTCAGGGTGGTCGATCAATGTTAACCTTATGGGAGAAAGTGGCCCAGAACTGTCAATTCATCCACTACTTTGGGTATACAATATTCTCCTAAAAGTTTAAGGTTGATATTGGAATGAATTAATAGATTATCACTTAGTATCTTTCACTTCCATTTTTATGTTAGCCCTAAAAAAATGTCAATATATTCGGTCCTACATTTTATTCCAATTGGTAATATTACTGAGATATAATCCCAAATTTGATTTCTGGACCGGTCCAAACATTTTTATTATTGCTAAAAATATGGCTTTCCCTTTCCCAATAATTAATTGACGGTGAGATACTGTATTTGGTTTCTGTGCTATAATGAAGTTAGTTTGTAAGTCATGGGCTGATATAGTAATTCTGTTCAGAAAATGAAGGTTTGATTGAGTTAAATTTTAAAAATGGAAAAAAAAACTCTACATCAAATACAGTGAAACTTTTGAACGTCCGCAACGTGTCTCACCGCTTGAGTAGTTGGGCCCTACGCCTTCCCTTGTGTGTCACCGGTGTCACATTGTCACACGTGACAATGGAGCACGGCCCTGTCACTCGTACAGTGATGTTCACCTTGTCGGTGGCGGCGAGGAAGTGAAGAATGTCACGGTCCACAGCCCGCAGAGAACAGCGAGGAAGTGGATTGGGCACAATCTTCACTTCCTCGAATGGTTCGTAGAGAGGTTTGTAAACAATTTGAAACATAAATGATTCTTATTCAGACCATGCGAACTTCATTTTTACAATCAAATTTTTAAGCGATTATTTTGTAAAAGATTTTTTTAAACTGGTGACACACATCGATTTTAAATAATTATGTTCATTAAATGAGTGAAAAAATAGCATCCCACTCTTTAAAATAAAATAAAAGATACCATCAACATAAAAAAGGTTCTTACAAAACTAGAGTTATAGGCCTAGTATTTTCTTTAAATGTGCGAGTATTGTTTACACTTTACAGCCATAATATATATATAGGCCTATATATATAATGAATTATTTACATATATATATATATATATATATACACATATATATGTGTGTAAATAATGAATTATTTCGAGTAAAATTAAAAATGACACATTAGCACAAAAATAATGACCCTTTGAGAGATAAGTTTATTTCACGATCCAAAAAAATTAAGATCTAAGAAGTGTCTGCGTCTGATTCAACTCTTCACGTAAGGTTTGTTTAGAAAATGACTAACAATAATTGAAACTGTTGGAACTCATCTTGACACATTACAAAATAGGTTGATTATCTAATTTCAGAAAACATATTATATAGGCCTATAGTTTATATTTAGTTTATAGTTTAAGTGAAATCGTTCACTCAAAGCACCATCCAACCTAAAAACTAAATGTGTGCCAACACTGATCGGTACAGCATCCTTATCGCAAACAGCGAATTTTGACATGGATGCAGGTACGATCAAGAAGGCCAGTAACATGATCTACTCTAAGATAACTACTAAAAGAAAATGATTAATATTAGTCTCGGGTAATCGAAATTATAATGGGAACCCCAGATGAAAACTGGAGAGCCCGTCTATTGACATTAAATACACGTGACATGAAATAATCAGCTATCATGAAGCAAAGGAAATTTGGACAGTAACATATTTGAATGTACAGTAAGTACAGTAAATATTTGTGTAGGAGTGCTGTGCAAATTTTGTAAAATATTTACAGTATTACTCACGCTGATGCTAAGTTTGTTTGAATTTATTTATGACAAATTATATTTCTGCTATAGAAAAGTGAAACTGAAAGTGCTTGCGACAAAGTGTGCAAACTATGTGTTCACTGTTGCTATGGAGGATTCCATGCCCTTACACAACACACCCCACGATACTCTGATTCCCCATAAACACGAGCGATGTTTTCATAATAAATTCATAAGTTAGCAACAACAAAATCAGTAAGTAACAATTATGAAATGTATGAGGTGCATGATTGTGTTTGTAAAAATTAAAAGTTTAATGTATCTTTTGAAACCAAATAGATTTGTTATGTTATGAATATACCTATTTAATCTATTTTGTAATTATATTTGTTTTAAAGACAGTCAAATGTATGTTCAATTTGTCTACGTAAACTTGTAGGCCTATATCTTCTGTGGTTGTACTTAAACACAGCTAAACTAAAAAAAAATTACACACAAGTCTCCACGATAGCCACTTGTGTTTTTAATAGTAGCTATAAAAGTGGGTCATTCCACCAGTATAAGTTGACTTGGAGTGAATTATGTATAACACTGTACATACTAAGACATCGCCCGTGTGTATAGGGCGTGAAACTAACAGATGGAAGTTACGTTTGCCTCTCTCAGACAGAAAGGGGGCTCTTACCGAAAGTTCTGCACCTTCAGGGACTGCCCTCCGTATGGCACTAGGGCGTTCTCCCCGTGCCCGGAATGACCCGGAGTCCAAGATCCCTTCTTCCTCTTCCGGTGTAGTCTAAATAGTCGGCACAGTCTACCGAACAGTCGACGGATCATGTCCTGACTAGATATCGCGCACACAGCCCTTTGTATCTCATTATACCCGAATGTCCTTCGTAGTAGATCTGTATGGATCGCGTATCATTAGGGCTCAGAAGTCTATAAAATAAAAATATGGGATATATGCCTTAGAATTTTTCAAAAATGTCTTAAAAATTTTAATAAGCTACTGTATGTCTTACCCTAACATATTAACTGAAGCTAAATAAAAATCTTGGATAAATAGTTTCAATATAATATGATTTGTCTATAAAAATTATTTAATAAAAATATATTATTTATTTAAAAAATCCAAAAATATTAGTCACAATTACTCCTATTTTGAAAAATATGAAATGTTACTTTTACCGGTAGTTAAAAACAAATATACCTTATAAAATACTTCAAAATATTCAATATATATCCTAAATATGGAATAATACGCCCAAAACGGAAGAAGTCCTAAATATGCATTTACTGTATATTCAAATTAGAAAACCTATTTTTATAATCAGGTTTCCCCAAAGCATGTTTATTTACACCCAGACTATCATTAAAATTAAGTTTATAGAACAAAAATGTGAGATGTCATAAACATAATGGACCGAAACTGTCTTGTAGATGGAACCACCCCTGTTCCGTCTCAAGTAGTAATAATTGTGTCCCGAATGTTTTTTCGAAATTGCTTTTTTAATTAGTAGACAGTTTACTCTGAATCGAATAGTTCTGTGTTTCTGCAATTCATCAGGCTTATGAGAATAGATTTAATCAATAATTATATTGCTAATATTATATTCTTATTTAACACTATTAAAAAAATTGGGTAATGTTAATATCTAAACATAGTGGCACCTTATAAAAACAAACTGTTGTCAGGAAACTAATTATAAATAGCATATTATCTAGATGTAGTAAACAAATTTGAAATAATCAATTGCTTCTTAATAAAAACACGCAGGATACCACAATTAAAAATCACTAAAAATATTTTTCGAAGGACCACTTATATTTATAATGTAAACACCAAATCATATTTATTTGTTTAAGAACATTGAAAAAACACACGGTAACACAATACGGAGAATGTTTTCCAAAACGTATCCAGAGTTCAAAATTAATCCAGCCAATCAGATGAAGATAAAAAGAACCACCCTCCATCCGCCTGATCCAGTTCAGTTTACAAAAATTCAAATACCTTGATTCGCTGTTCACTTTCAAATGTAAAAATGAAATTAATATATTAATTAATAAATGTATTTAAAATGTGTTTTATTAATTAATCGTGAAGTAATATTTTTTATAAAGACGTGGCTGCTTATGAAAAATCACTATTTTATTTTTATTGTTTTAAATTACGGTATTCAATAATAATAATTCCGGACAAAAACTGGAAGTAAATCTAACTAAACAAAGCGGTAACTAGTTGTGAGATGAAGTTGTATAAACTGCTACAGGAAAGAGAACATTTATGCCAGGGGTATTGTGCGCATGCGTATACATTTAAAAATGAGAAACCTCAACCATATTAAATGAGATTTTAAAATAAAGTGTTTCTTTTTTACTCTGGTGAGCGGAAAGCTTTAGATAGTTTAAAATAAATTTCCTAAACTTATCTTGATAAAAAGATGCGAAAGAACCACATTCGACTAGGCCTAATAAATCATGTTGACAGTTTTAAACGCACGTATCTTCGGTTTCTTGGTTCTTGTGCTTTACTTACGCGTGCGTTCCTTTGTCACAGTGCCATGATTGTTCCTAGATTTAAACATCGCGTCTGCGCATTTGATACCGAGCATCCTCTGACTAAAGGTACCTTGTCAGCACGCACCCGACACGCTCTGTCGGTAAAGCTGCAGTCTACTATTTCCGCTCCGGAAGCAAACGGTTCGGTAACCAAACCGTCATGGCACGATAGCAGAATGTATTCCCAAGGGCACGCAGTACCGGATAATTTTAATAAATGCAGGATTTTTAAAATTTGTTTTTACTCATTCCAGCAGACCTGCGAGTTTGGTTCAAATCAGTTGAAAGTGTTTTGATTTTACTAATTTTAAGCTTCTTAGAGCCAACTTTTTATTCTATTACTATATTTTTGACTTATTTTAGCCACTCTAGTTAAAGAGGCGGCAAATTTAATTAAGGTGTACCAGAAAACGTCTTTCCACCTCCTTTGCTCCTCCGTAGTTTTTCTTGATCTTATCATCAGGCAGGATGTTGCTAAGAGGAAGTTGTACTACTAAGATCGTTAAATGTATACATACCTTTAAATCTATGATAGTGGGCCCCTCCCCATTTAAAAGACATTAAAAGGGATACACCAATAATGACGCAATTAAGACAATGAATATTCCAAGTTGTGTAAAAATCTATTAAAATGCATTTGTTTTACGGTAAATACTGGCTCACTTATGAGTTACTTATGGCATTATTTATCTAGATGCTCTTGCTAATTTTGGGGTGCGAAACCCGCCTCTAATAATAAATTGGTTTTAATTTGGGTGCACCCACCCCCAAAATGTCACATCCGAGCAATATAAAGAAATGTATATAAACAGGACTCAGGAGTACACGAAATGGGTAGCCTTAATAAAGTGTTTATTGTCTGATAATCAAATTCCAATGATTCGTTCAAAGCTTATGATGGACATTCACAAGTAAAAACTAAGTGGACGAACACATCAGTACGCGTCCTCTTTTATAGATAAAAGTCTGAAAATTACTAGGTACCATTTCAAGACACACTAATAGACTGAAAAACGAAACAAACAAAATGTATTTAGAAAGAGTAACAATCTACGGATACCTCCTTTAGTTGCCTGCTACCTTAGTAGACATGATCCGAAATAATGAAGAAAAGCACCAAGGAAGTTACTACGCAAGAAAGAATGACTAAAAATTACAAAATAACAAACAAACAAGTGAGCTTCATTAGAACAAAAAACCAGGGACATAATTTAATTTTTAATTTATTTGAAGTATTTAACATGCACTCTTTGAATCGACCCCCATTTCACCATCAATAGATATATTTTTTGTCGATGCAAGGGATCGAGCCCAGAACCCTTACTTAACTCACTTGATAGACCCGCTACCGACTGAGCTAAGGTGTCGGTTGAACTAATGGATATTAAAATAAAACTAATGTACAGCATCTGATAAAATAAACTTCATGGGAATATCAATCTAGGCCTACATTGGGAATATTTTTTTGTGTGTGATTTATATCTGGTTTTCTCATTCCCTTGGCCAAGTCCGCATTGACAAACACTATCCGCAAATAATGTTTCTAGCAATAATTGCTTCAAAACAAATACCTGCAAACAAAAGCAGTGATAAAATGCACTTGCGATTACAAGAATCGAAAGAAAAATCAGTCCTCAGAAGTTGTATGCAGGTTGCATAGTTTCCAAACTTTAAAAAACATGGTGAATTAACATGTTGTTGAACGAGGTAACTGGCATGTTTAATTTTTAGTAGAGCGGCTGTTTCAAAAAAGGACTATGATACTAGGTAGTGGAGAAGGTTACATAATGATGAGTTACATACTCTGTGTTCATCACAAGATATTGTTAGGATAATCAAGAGGGCATTCAGTGCGAACGGGAGAATCTAGAACCGTGTTCAGAGTATTGACTGGTAAACCTAATGCAAAGGGATTATTGGGAAGATCTTGACACAGATGAGAGGATAACATTAGAAAGGATTGGAAAAAAATAATGTGTAATAATGAGGGGGACTGGATACAACTAGCTCAAGATAGGAATAGGTGGTATACTTTTGTATGTGCGGCAATGAATTTTCGAGTTCCTAAGTCCATAGAGTAAGAAAGAGCAGTTAATGAAATTAAACGAAGACCGTGGTGGAGCTGAAAATTGTTTACAGAAGGTATTAAGGATGTCGAAAATCTTATAAACATGGCCTTGCTGTGCAAACTTCACGATTAAGACCAAGGCCTTTTAAAAACCCCACACATCTACGGTTTCGTCATAGGCTAAACATGCTCCATACTGGTGGGTTTGTCGGTCTTCCATCCTCAATCGAATACATTTGCATGTTGTCGTTAGCCCGTAAACAATGTTATCTGTTTGCGTGCATATGCCCACAGTTTTCATAAATCAGCCCGAGTGTTTGTAGACAAATGTTTGTTTATGTGGACTAGTCCGTGTACTAATGTGGGCTCATTTCCTCAGAGATACACACCTATTTACAATCCATAAGAATATGTAGGATACAGTAGTGGTTGAACCTTTTTGTAGGGGGTGTGTTTATGGTGGGGGTGCAATTAATAAAAGAAAAATATTATGAGGGAATTCCCCTCTCCCTCCCTCAACCAAATGGTGGTCTGTGAGCCCTCTCCTGGAAAATGCTTGACAATTGGATGGCTATTGAAGTTATTTGTAATAGTCCTTACCTAGAGTCTCTTTGAAAATTATATTCTTCTAAAATAAATTTGGAGTGGTCATTCACTAATTTGTTTTATATCTGGACATCCCCAGCTCGACCACTTATTTTTAAAAGTTAGATGCCTTCAGAAGTTATTTGAAATTATTTTCCACCACCAAATTTTATAATTTTGATGCCCATACTCGCTATTAATAGAGGTCCTCATCTAGAAATTTGGGAGAAATCAGATGATTCTAGAAGATATTCGGAATAATCCTCCCCAAGAGAATTGTTAATAATTGAATACCTATAAAAATTATTTAGAGTTTGTTTTTAATCGTATCATATTAGAGAATATAAGAGGTGAGGGAAAATAATCTAGAGTGGAGCAATTTTTTTCCAGGAGGGAAGAGAGTGGAACCAATGCCCTCCTGATCCCCTACAGGTTCCACTGCCCCTGATCGTTTTTATCTCATTGAATATCCCGTTACCCAATTTTAGAATAATGTTCGCTATTAGAGGATATACCAACAAGTAGAGCATGTAATTTTCATACAAGGGCTAGTAGTAGTTCATTTTATTTGGCAAGACATATAACGTAAATGTGTAGTTCGTACAGTTATAAACGAATTGGTCGAGTACATTTTATATGTCTATGACACTGACAACAATGACAACAATACGGAATTTAAGTGTCTAGAAAATTTATCATTTATTAAGTTCATGGATCTGATTTTGAGGGAGATTTTAAGAAAAATTATTCCAGCAAAATATATGTTCTAAAATAGCGCTTCTGATCTACTATAATAATTTAGATTTCAAACTAACACATAATTACTATAAGCGAGTTTATTGTTGTTAATATATGCAGTAATTATTATTAAAAAAAAACATGATCTCATATGGTGTCTGGGAAATAAACATATATGTTGGTGATTCTTTTATTAACTTAACAATATTAAATTAGTATTAGGCTAACATATATTAATAAAATTAAGAGTTTATTTGTTTGCCTGTCTGTCGTAAGGATTGTGATTACTGATTACGATGGTTACCCCTTACCGCGGGAAACTCCAGGTACTTCTGCAAGTACCATATAAAAATGAATGGAATAAAAGAAACAAAGATTTTGTAAAAAAAAGCATAGCTATTCTAAAAGGAGTCCAACAATTTCGAGGTGCACCCACAGATCCCCCCCCTCCCCCACTACCTTTCAGTGCTCATATTTTTTCTCCCATTTGAAATATTACTTAAATTAATTTATTATGTTCATCTTGTTAGAGTTATGATTTGCGAAGATAAAGGTGATAGATAGGGTGGATAGTGATGTTTACAAAACTATGCACATAATTAGTAAATTAACAAAAAAAATACAAGAAACAAACAATAAAGAAAGAAAAAAAGGAAAGAAACCCCAGCAGCAGTTTTTAGGTAATCGCTAAGCAATATCACTTGCTAACTTCTACACAACCAGGGTTGTAGAAATAACAAGAGGTTTCTGATCAAGTTGAACATACAAGAAGCGCGTGCTACCGACAGCGACACCGAGTTTCTCAATAAATTATTATATATAAAATACAGACATAGTATGTTTATATATTATAGAGTTGTAAGTATAACCCCAAGTATTTTCTTTAACTTCACGATAGATAAAAAAAAGTAAAGCTATTAAAATGTATTGTTTTTACTAGGCCTACTTTCAGTATAAACACAAACTAACAAAAATTTGCAAATGTTATGTTTATGGTTTAAAAATTAAATTATTATAAAATTCTAAGTGAGATGTCAAAGTGGTTCAGTTACAGGAAGCAAATGGAACATGAAGTAATGTATTTAAATACAAGACAACACGTACAAGTTAGTTTTAACAAGTAGAGGGAGCAAGTACTAGAAGTATCAAGGGCAAAGTTCGGACCCACCCCCCCCTTTCTATGCTCTATTTAACTTCAGTGGTGGTGGAAACTTATTGGTCTAAGGGAGTGAATTAGTAAAAAAAAAATGTTTTTTTGAGGGACAATGACCCCCTTCCCTCTCCCAAAGACAAAGGAGGGCTTGCCTTGGCAAATGTTTGAAAATTGGTTCCCTCTAAATTCTGGAAGATATTTGGAGTAGCCCTCGCCTGAATTGTTATTGTTAATTAATTAGCCCTGTCTATATGTTATTTGGAGTAGACCTCCCCCATAAATTATTATTATTATTATTATTAGCACCACGTCTTACTACCCATTCGGGTTATACGCACTTACGCTAATGTGTAATGGTAGGGTGTAATGTGTAATGGTAGGGTGATTGTGAGATGAAATGAAGGACCTACAGTTTAACGTGGAATCCGAACCACGGTGGTGGCCTGGCATTTCCCACATTCACAAGATGTCTTGTCAGAGGTGCTCCCCCATAAACCTTTTGAAATTGGGATATCTCTAGAAACCATTTTGAGTAATTCACCTGCTGAAAATTTTTAAAAACTAGGTTCCTTTAGAAGATATTTGGAGACGTCCTTCCTTCCTTGCCAAATTTTTGAAAATAGGATGCCTATAGAAGTTTTTAAGAATTTAATTCAAGGCCATTTTTCAGTTTAATATTTGAGAATATCAGAAGTTGGTGAAATAAATCTATATAAGTTCAAGTCTATTTCAGGAAAGAGGGTAAGCTAGCTATAGTCTGGAAGAGGAGGGGTTCAGTTTCTCAGGGGAAGGAATGCCATCCTCCGTTACGCCACCTCTGCTGGACTCGGGTTTTTACATATTTTTTTAAAACTTTTTGGTCACTTTTACAAAACAAAAGCAATGTACGCACATTAATACGTAGCTCAGCACTGAAATACCCCGCACATGATAATATATTTAAATTAAATTAAACTTGATTTACTACCCGACTATCTTCACGTGTCAATTTTAATTTCAGAACAATAATATACCCAATGAACTTCCGAGCACTTCGAAACGAAAGACAAGACTTGAGCAAACTAATTATGTGATTGTGACAAATGACAGATCCTCCGGAAGAAATCCCATATATTGGGCTGGGTCTGGACTATTCCTTATTATTGATGCTCATTTTATTGCTAATAATTCATATTTTATTTAATTTCGCCTACTATAATTTGTTTAAACCTTTGAATCTGGAGCTTGATCTAGGCTTCTGGAAGTCACTGCCCCGGTACCACAGTAACCAATATCTCCCTCCCCCTACTCGTTGCGGGTCTGAGGGTGAGGGTAGTTCCTGCCTAGCCCCACATTGTAAATTTGGAAATTTCCCTGGTAAGGTCCGAGAAAGACCCATCGATTATTTGAACCCTATCAGGCAGACACTTGAGCGTCACATCCTTTTTTCTACTCTTACTTTTTGATTTTACACAAACTGTATTTGAGTACGGTGCATCAACCCTGATTTTTATAGGAAGCTCACTTTCAACCACCAACATTGATTGAAAGTGACTTAAAATTGAGAATTCTTGAAATATTGTACTATTTGATTTAATCAATTATTGAATATAAAAAGTTCAAAGGCTTTCAATAATACTTCCTTATGGCGTATTGTCTAATTTATATTCGAATCAATAATTATACAGGCTAAGAATGTAAATCAAATATTGTAATGCTCCCCTTTCCCCGACCCATTGTGTCAGCACGAGTTTCCAATTTTCAAGAAACTATGAAAATCAGACTGTAGCTAACAACCATTTTCTATTCTCGACAAACCGGGACTTTTTTTTAATATAAGTAAGTTGTAACATGTTCGATATTCTTAAGTTTAGTTTATAATCATAAATAAATAATCACAGTACGTATTATATTTTAATTTTTGATATTAAATAAAGACTAAAATACACTTGACATAATTCAAATACAGCAAATTCAAAATATTATAAACACTTGCATCTTGAAAACGGGATTATTTTTAAATCAGGACCGTTTTCCGGGACATTTTCTAATACAGGACATCAGTGGCGGATTCAGGCTATGAGCATTGGGGCACGTGCCCTCCCCCCTCTCCCCCCATCATAAAATATACAGCAATCGTTTGAATTCCCTTTAGCTAAAAAAAATGTTAACAGATGAAGACATTACTGGCTGTAGCAAAAACAAACTAATTCAGGTTTTGTATTCCCTATTGAGGTACTTCATGTATAATTGAAATTAAGGAGGAAATTCTTGATTCATCCATCTGAGAAAGTTGATACGCTGACGGACGCTTACAGTAGCATAAGCGTTTTCAGGCATTGAGTGTATTGAAAACTCTTTGTGTGAAACATTATAGCCATCCTCTAATTCGTTGAATGGAGTTAAATATAATTTAATGGTCATAGTTCCTGGCTACATATTCAGAGGTCCGGGGATTGATCCCTGGCACTTCCATATTTTCTATAACGTATTGGGTCTGTAACTGGGTCAACTCAGACTCGTGAGGACAAACGACTTGAATGGAAAAGTAACGACACCAGTCTATAAAACTGAAATTAAGGGTCAAAGGGTTCGTTGTGCTGACCACAAGACACCCTCTATCCACAGATGTTGACACTATTTTCGACCAAATATGATGGCCGCATGGTCGGTATATTTCGATTACGAGTTGACACTAAAGATTTTTTTTTATCAATAATGGGTCAGGAAGGATTCAATGATTTGTTCATTGGGAAGCTAATTTAAAATATTGAGATAATCCCTGGAGAGTCTCTTATATATATTTTCCGACTCCCAAACGCTATTGGATAGGCTGGCTTTTTCCATATTTAAAGAAATTAATGTTTGTATAAATTATTATTGTTACTAGCACCGCGTCTTACTACCCATTCGGGTTATACGCACTTACGCTAATGTGTAATGGTAGGGTGATTGTGAGTTGAAATGGAGGAACTACAGTTTAACGTGGGATCCGAACCACGGCGGAGACCTGGCATTCCACACATTCACAAGTTGTGCTAAATACACATCTTGTCTAGGGGAAGGAAGGGTTTGGCAATCAGGTACATCTGTGCCGGGACCGAGGATTGAACACCAGACCCCCAGCACAGAAGGCTCACACGTTACCCCTAGACCACCAGGTCACCGTTTGTATCGAGGTATGATTTTTTTAGAAGAATGTAAATTAACAATATAATTATTTGTATCACGGTGACCATTTCATTTTTTTTTTTCTGGATCTGCCCCTGCGGGACAATGTACGTACCAAACAAACACCAGAACTGTCCCGGAAAATCCGTGAATGCTCATGCTCACGATTTTTAGTGTCTCTTTCTTCTTCTACTTTATTTTCTACACAACCTGAGCTTCACTCCCCTCTAACCAGGACTTCAGGAAATAAAGAAGGTGAGCCTTTGCCTTCAATACCAACCAATAAATTTTTATTCCAATGAGTCTTGTTTGTGTTGTCAACACTGCATGTGCGTAACTTCAAGATAGCCAGGAGAAAAGCAATCTCAGGAGGTAGTAAACAATATTCCAGGCGTTTATTTGATGTGTTCTCCCGCCACGCAAATGAAGATACATTTAAAAAAAAATTCTACCTTCTTCAACACTACCACCTTAATGTAAATAATACAATGCGTACAAACAGAACATAAATTAAGAAGCAATATTTTTTCTCGGCATCATTATTTGACTAACATCTATAGCTAACCATTGAGATGGGAGGCTATCCTCATTAGGACAGCCTATATCTTATCTCAAGACTAGTGCGTGGGCATTTAAAAATTCACGCTTTTCATCCTGATGTCTCAGGTAATTAAGTTTAATTCACTGATAGGCAGTACAGGTAGTATTCACCCACCTTCTGTTATCTTGAGTAAAATACACACGCACGATGTTTTTGTACTTCATTCATTAGATAAACTTGTATTGAAATAACTATGTCAAATATCACGAAATAACCACTACGAATTATACGACGCGTATCCACACGGTCAGTGTTATCATCCAGGTTTTGGAAATAGTTAATGCTACCAGCAAAAATAAAATTACTTTAAGAAGAGTTTGTTTAGTAGGCCTATAATCTAAAAATATATTAACTATATCATAATCTGGTATATTTGGTAGGAGACTATGAACATATTTATAAAACACAGCTACCATTTCAAACACCCTCCATTTCAAAACAAAGATATTTCGTTTTACAGTACTTTTGTTTGAAAGATATAGAATTAACTTTTCAATTTTCTAATGTATGGTCACTTTTATCACTTCTGCGCATGCGTCTGTACGTGAACATCCATAAAACTTTGACCCACACTACTATTAAATTACGTACACGTGTCCATGATATCTACCTATTTTGCTAATAGTGGCCATGGTAGTTTATCGTACACGCGGTAAAAGTTGACTTGTACTGATGTCAGTACGAAAACATCGGTCGTGGGTACGGTGGCTCATTAGGTTGAATAACCAGATGATAGCGCTGGCGTCAGAGCACAAACCTGGCTCAGCAGTAAAAGTGAATGGCATGTATCCAAGGGCCACGCCCTCCACTCATGAAGATATGTACGTGAAGAGACTCAAAGATCACTTTCATTCTGACAGAGATCGCGTATTATTCTCCGTCTGGTCTATTCGATTATTCACACCAACGGTGTGGAGGTGAATACAGTAGAAGTTCAAGGAAATGTATTCGAATTTACGTGGAGGGAACATGGATGGGAAAACATTCGTCAAAAACTACCTTCAGTACATTCAGCCGAAATTTGAATCCCGACCTACCTGTCACCAGCAAACAAGAATAGACGAGCCTTAAATTTAATCTGTGTGGCCACCAATGCGCGTTTATCTATTTTGTCTTTAAATTTTATTCGATAACATTTTGCACCAAAGGTTTGAATAACAATAATTATTTATTTTGATTAATTAAATAGTACAGCTATTATTATTTGTCAATTACGGCTATAGCCGCATCTAAATATCGTATTCTTTGGATTGAAAAATGGCACGAGCATGGGAAGACTCAGTGGTTGGGGAATTTGCGTACTAAGTAAAAAGTTCCAGGTTCAATTCCCGTGTCCAGCTATAATTTTAATGTTAAATAACATATAATTATTTACTGTCTTGACTTTTGTAATATGATTTCCAAACACTTGATTTATATTATAGAGGTGTACCGATTCAGTATTACCGATTACCGATTGTTTAAAATAATTGTTCATTCTACGATTATCTAAACCGATTAATCCCAATTATCGATTATTTATTAATATCTATTGGGAAATATGCTTAATGTAATTAATACAAAACGATTGTATACATGCAAAAAATATTTTATGCATAACCGGTGAAAGCTGGAACTAGATTGTTAGTTTTATCAACGGTATGAACTTATATTTCTTTATCTGGTTATGTAATCTTTGCATAGCCCACAACCCAGATAAAGTGTGTATATAAGTTTGTTTTTTCCATTTTTATCACTGGACTCTTACCTATAAAATCTTGATCTGAATTTTACTTTTTAAAAAAATTAATCGGCATGATAATCACCTATTACTATTAATTGCCGATGCACTAATAATCGCCCGATAACGAGTCATTGTTATCCGCATCGGTACACCTATAATTTATAGTAAAATTTAAAGGGCAGCATCATTTAACACTAAAAACTCATGTCTAGTGCCTGTAATGGTAACCTCTGAGTAGAATGATGACGACGCCGTACACGGGTACTTTCTTTGAGCGTCAGCTAAGGTAGGACCAGGATCTGCTAATAGGTCTCCCTACCACTCAGCCAAGCTGACGGGAGATAGGTTTATCGACCTCGAAATGCCCATCGAGTGCGACAGGTGCGTCGAGATTCTTCGTGAGAGAGAAACTTGCACCGCTGCGGGTCTGACGCGCGGGCACCTTTCTCTTCACGCAATAAGACTTTCTTCCTGGCCTGGACCATGTGTATACTGCGCGCGTCCAGCCAGAGGGGTTACATACAATACGTCAGGTGGTGTGTTTACATGGCGTTAGCTCTGAGTAAGAAATAGCTACTAGTGCTAGATAGATTATAAATAACATACGCAGCCATGAATTTTGAACAAATTAACTAATAATACAGAACCATGATAAAAGCAATGTCATTTGAATAAGAGGCACTAATAATTTCAGTAATTTGATCATCAGCTTGTCAACACGTTTGTGAAATACATTTTACCATCCAGAACAATACGGTGAATAGCAGCGTTTAAAGGTTTGTATTTATAAATAAAAGTCTTTATATTAACCAGGAACGGCTCGTGGGTTGCTGCCATATGAAGTTTTTTTTTAATAGTTGATTATGTATTGTTATTCCTGGACGCTTTGGATAGGCCTACTTAGTAAGGGCCAAATCTATTTTTGTTTTTGTGGTGACCTGGTGGTCTAGGGGTAAGGTGTCAGACTTCTATGCTGGCGGCCGGGGTTCAATCCTCGGTCCCGGCAAAAATTTATCTGATTACCAATCCCTTCCTTCACATCTGACAAGACATCTTGTGAATGTGGGGAATGCCAGGCCTGCACCGTGATTCGGGCCCCACGTTAAACTGTAGGTCCTCCATTTGATCTCACAATCACCCTACCATTACACATTAGCTTAAGTGCGTATAGCCCGGACGGGTAGTAAGACACTGTGCTAATAATATTTTTGTTTTTAATTGCTTTTATTATTACGTAATTATTACTAAATAGGCCTATCCAAAGCCCTCGGTAAATAACATTAAATATAATTGGTTATTTTAAAAATAAATTCTTATATCTAGGTGCAGAATAGATTAGCATTTATATCAACTAAACAACACATTGAGTTATAAAACCATGGCTTTTTAACGGTTTAATCTAAGAGTTACTGTTGAGAAAGGTTGTTTTAGTGGAAGAAGAGAGGGGATGGGAGAACCATCCTTTAATGCACCGGACCGATATTCAAAACACAAACTCTCCGTCACCCGAAATGTAACCTATTGAGAGACCTACGCGGTAGACCACGTGATCACCAATTGAGAGCCAACATGCTTTATATGCAGATGAAAATATAATCTTCATTTGATTTTCACTTGATTGGCGCTGCTAGATTGTTTTATATTACGTTCGGTCACCCAGTAACTGGGTTTCCTACCGATCAGATCATTTATATTAAGTATATATCAGCTAAACTAGCTCTGGACTGTTATTAAATCATTTTATAATTCATGCTGTTATATCAGTAAAGCTTATACCCGCTCCTAGCAGGAGTATTTTTCCCACCTCCGCACCTTCTGACCGCTAAAGACGCTGCGCTGTTCCCCGCTGGAGTCGTGGGAGTGATTTGTGCAACCCCGCGGCACTCAGGAAAGAATCCATCTCTCTTTATTCACACTTTAGCTTCAAAAAGTCTTTAAGAAATCCTGTGTCGAGGCTATCTCTAGCGTCTGGCTTTAAGTATCTAAGTAGTGTTCAATACACAATACAGACCGGGGAGGAATGATTGGAAGCAAACCCTTACATCACAGCTTGTTTTTATAAACAGGAACATATAACAGCATTATTGCTCCTTGTCTGTCGATTGTTAACTTGAGCTTAAAGCAAATACTAGTATCAAAATATTATACCAGGGGAACGTAAGCCCTAATAATTTCGATAATTTAATAATGAATATATATTACGTTTAATTTCATGCAGTGGGGGATAGTTTAACCTACACTATATAAATTCAGAGCTGTTTTTATCAAACGAATCACAATCTATATTACTAAAGGACGGCAACAATTATAATTACAGCCTGCTTTGGTGGCCGCACGGCCACTCTCGGAATAGACTGCCGACGACAGGTATATCGGGGTGAATCCGTGTCGGGTGTGTTGGGAGTGGTCTTCCTCTTTACCTACCCGCAAATTTAGATACACTTCTTATAAATTTAATCTTACTCAAACCTAACACATTGTCGTAAGTAGTACATAAATGGGTAGGCCTGTAGCCTGAACAGGTAGTAATACACGTCGCAAAAAAAAACTAGCAATAAAACCCCAATTGATAGGGACGTGTATTAAACGTCAGACTTGTCCAGTATGAGTTTATGCTGACGAACAGGTCGGGGTTTGAATCCCAATCGGGTTTACAGATAATTTTTTTCTTTAGTGGTTTCTTAGTCACCTTTCATGAATACGTGTGTGCATTTACTCAAACTTCTGGCTTATCTCTACCCCATTATTGTAACTATCCGGCCATTTTGGGCGGGTGGTAAGACGCGATGTACCCCCCCCCACACACACACACACACACACTGGCAATACTACACACCACGCCACTGGCAACAACAAGCACGTGACACTCAACTCTAACGACAAGAACCATAACAGTTAATCGCGAGAATAAATCCCTTCACCATACACTTATCATTTTAGTTAACAGTGACAACAATCAACATAGGTAGAGTTTCTATTGTCTCTAAAAGGCGTCAACATAATGTAATAAAGACAATTATTACGAACCTAGTAAAGTTGTGTTGTGAACTCTTACTTTTACTGTTCTCCATTACGCGCGATGGAACATTCGGCAAAGTGCAGTGGAAAGTTGAGTGTGTTTACTCAGTCATCTGACTCGACCAGTTCCACTGGAGGAACAACTTTCTACCATTTAGAAGCTGCTTCGAGGCTTTTAGAACGGCGGGGACTGTGCAGCCTTCTTCATATTAGTGTTCCATCGGTGTGGTGAAATACAAAGCCACTATTATGATCATATGATGGCCGGCCCCTCGGCTCAGTGGCCAGGGTGAAGGGACTGTACAGCCCAGGGAGAAGGTGGCTACACGAATGTACTGTTCGGTATTGGGTCAGGTCCTGTCATCTAGACTTTAGACAATAGATCCTTATTTGTGTTAGGGCTGCATCCTATCAGTGGAGATGGATATTTTCAGATCATTGAACCTCAGTGGAAGGAGATGTGCTATAATATTGAAGTATTACCGTACCTGGGCAACAGCTGACCCGACGTTAGAGACACATTCAACCACTAAGTGCTGTAGTCAGTCAATACGTACGTGAATGAGAGAAGATAACTAGAACAGTTGTCATTGATTTATTGGAAATTATTTAGTGTTTCTAGGATAAATGTTACTGAAGGGGAAACTTTACGGTTTGGAATGTATCGCGTGCATTTTTCTGTTTAAATAGTTGGACAATTTCCCAGAAGAAAGTCAAACCAAAAACTAGTCCTATCACATATCTACCTGTCAAAGATCCTCGTATCCGGGTTGCACTCATCTGGTCAGGTGGTCGTGACTATTATATCTGCTTGAACGTTTTCAAAAACTAAGCTAATCCGAATTTGAAAAAAAGTCTGGAATTTAATTATATTGGGATTTTAGAACATATTTATGAAAGTACATACACGCCAAAGAGCTAATAACATATTATTCTCACCCAGTCCTAGAAACTGTTTGGCCTTGTCACGTGTGTGTGTGTGTGTGTGTGTGTGTGTGAGAGAGAGAGAGAAGGGTGGGGGGACAAAGGGAGGGAGCATTGTTAACGGGTCCTTTGGGACAGAAATGTTCACTAAAATTGGGAGCTTTTCTTGGGCCTTCATCTGTGATCATTTCATATAATATTCCAGTATTCATTCATTGGCTCCTCACCCTTACCCAGCCCTCTGAATCGCCTTAGCTTTCTTGTATTTTCTTTTATTTAAATGGTTTCAAATGTTGTATTTGTCTTTATAATGCAAATGACCACTTTTTTATCAACACGTATCTAAACTACAAAAATAATAGGCTAGTAAAAAGTATCGTTTCTTGAAAATTAGTCTATTTAGTTTGTTTTAGTGGGTATTTGTCAACATGTTCAAGTCCCTATATGCTTTTCAGTGACAATTTAAACTAATCAGCCTATGAAGATAATACGTATTTGAGGAAGATGCGAAATAAAAAGTATAAAGTGAAACCCGGTTCCCCAATACTTGTCTTAGACTATTTTAGGCCCCACCTGGGGTATGAGGGGAAATTGAGGTCCCTCTGGTCTATAGTCTGACTTACTCATCCACGAGATTAAACTGTGTGTTTACTATTTTTAACATTCACAATTAGATGGTTCTTAGTCGTGTTTGCATATTAACGGAGCTACCTAACAGTTCAAAAGTGTATATACCTTCTTTCAGGTATTTATACGCCAGGTCAGCTGAGCTGTAGTTGTAAACCTTAAAAAAAAGTTTCATTGACATTCTGACAGTTTCAAGACTAATTTAATGACACTTTTTTTATCCTGTGTTTTAACAAATGGTTAATTAACGGATTTCTCTATGCAGAAGAGATGAGGAGGGTAGTTAGAGGAAAACATAATCACATTCGTGTAGAAAGATGGAAAAACTCACAGGTGGAGAGCCGCTTTGTAATGCGTCCGGTCAATATTCAGGCCACGACCTCCCCGCCACCTGACCACCTGCTAGCCTGACACCGTAGACAGTGTGAAAATCGGCGTTAAACTACCTCTGGTCAATGTTGGTTATCTTCCGTTTATTATGCTACGTCCTCTAAAACGTCCCCCGGAATGGTGACACTAAAATATCTCATTTGTCCGCTGTCAAGTTCCAGGAGGCTCATTTAGTACCACGGTCACGGCTCGATATCCATCTATCCTCCCTGCCAGGTGGGAAGGGGGCTTGGGGGGAAAGAGAGACCACCACGTGTCCTACTAAATCATTAAGAAGAAGAAGTGAAGTCAGCAGCGGAGAAAGCTGCAGAGTAGCGAACATCTCGTCCAGGCGGTCCCGTCTACCTGATGACTCTGGTTTAAGAACAGTTTCGAGCTTTGTGTGAAGTCACAGCAGGGCTCATAATGAGTACCGCCCAACAAACTTGGCTAAGTACTCCATATCTTTGAGGTCCTAGCTCCTGAAGGACCATACAACAAATTAAGTAATTTTAAACTTATGACACTCAACACTATCGTTACCGTATACTTTCTAATTTATATTGAATTTTATGTTCTGTTGATTAAACATTTTTTTTAGCTAAACTTGGGAAAATTTGATACTGGAGTTTGCCGGAAAATTGTCCTATTTAAATTGAACGATTGCAATCAATATATCTTGAATTTTTAAGTTTACACTTCGGTTTAATCGATCATCTGGACGTTGACATAAGAAACATTACCATATAGGTAATAATAAAACGATAAAAGTTATTTCAATTATATTCTTACACTCATGTTGTGTGTGAACGTGTCACTAACGTATCAGAGCTGCTATAGTCCAGATCAGGTCCGCCCTGAGGGCGGGGGAACTATTGGTGCCATGGTACCAGGCCTGGGACTTCTAGGAACCCGGGTTCGAGATGCAGTCTCACAAGTTTTAAAATAAATTTAGAAGATGAAACAAATAAAATATATTAATGCCGAGCAATAAAATGCCTATACATACTAATGAACAGTTCCCACCAGATGAGGATATTTACGCAGGAGCTTATTGGCGTTTGTCACAATTATATCATTGGTTCGTTATAGTCTTGACCTTCATTTAAAAGTGTTTGGAGATTTCACGGGGCATATTATTTTTTGACTGAAAATAAATTTAGCATAGCTGACAAATAAAGTCGGTGAGTAAATCAAGTTTAAATTAAATACTTCATAATGCGGGTAACATTTAAATGTTCAGTTAAGTTACGTATTAATTTGTATACATTGCTTTTCTTTGGTAGAAGTTACAATAATTCTTAAAACATATGTACAGTGCAAACCAAAATCAAGAATTGTTGTAGGAACAGGATTAAGGATGGGGGGGTATTCTCCCTCTCGAATAAGCTTGTCTACCCCTGACTGGAATAATCTCCTCTCTCGCCTGGAATAAACTTTCCCTCCTTTAGATTTAGCTCACTCCCCTTTGATATTCTCGAACATAAAACTGAGAGATCGCTTTGTATCGAGCCATAAATATCTTGTAGAAGCATCCAATTTTCAAAATATTTTCTATAAAAGGCAACTCTAAATAGATTATAGAGGCATCGAATTATCAAAATTGCCAAAGGAATATTATTCAAAACATACTCCAGAGCATTTAATTTTTACATATTTACCGGTAGGGGCCCACTTTAAATAGCGTCAAGAAATATTTAATTCTCAAAGATTTTCCAGGTGAGGACACTTCAAATAGCTTCTAGATTCATTTATTTTCGAAAATTTCCGGGATAGTACCACTTAAAATAACCTCTATAATAAGCATCTAATTCTAGGTGAAGACCACTTTAATATTTTATAGACGAGCCTAATATTCAAAAAATGTCCAAACGAAGGCCACTGTAAATACTTTTATGACTTTTATAGAGGATCCCCAAGCCCCTCAAAAGTTTTTTTTATTCTTCAAATTGCACTCTATACAAATAAGGTTTCGCCCCTAAAGTCATATACTACAAAGAAAGGGGAGCCCGCTCTTTGTCCTAGTACCGAACCCAGTCTGAGCACCTGGCGGGCCTGGTCCAGAGATTCCTTCCACTGGGGTTCAAAAAGCTGAAATTTTTATCAAAAAATGTTAATATCCACTAATGACTACAATTGAATTGAGTTTTAGTCTTGTGAGCCAGATTAACAAATATGGTCCCATGTTTTTGGCAAAGTATTCTCATTGACCAAACTACTATTATCCGGAAATAAACTTCATGTAAATGAGACATACGGGGTTTTGTAAGTCGGGAGACTTATGACTGTTAGTTCGAAGCATGGGAACAAAGCAATAGAAGCGTAGCCAGTATTTAAAGGTTTGGCGGTAGGGCTCTAATATTGAATTAAATACTAGTGGCTTGGGAAGTGAACAAATAATGGGGCTTAGGGTGCAAAATCACCTTCTAGGATATATTTTGTTCATTGGATGCCTTCAGATGATACTTAGGGTTTTCATAATAACTGAAGGATTTTTTTCCAGTTTGTATGATCAATGTTTTCACTATCTTTAAACAATGTGGAGTCTCCCGATCAAGTCAAAGGTTACAATTATTAGCAACCAAATTGTTTTGACCTTAATCAAGGTATGTTTGTTTTTATTTTAGTGGCAGAAGTAACTGCAAGTCGCAATATGGCTTAATATTACCGAAACACTCCCGTAACCCTAAACAAATAAAGCATGTTTTTAAAAAACACCCCAAACCAGTAAGCAAGCGGGCTAAGCGTCAGGCTCATCTAGTCTGGTCTGTCGATGACTAAAGATCAAGGTTTGACTCCCAACAGGGTGTATTAAGGATAATTATTTCCCAAATAGTATCTCACTCTCTCTTTACATAGGTATAAATGGAGTATATCTACTCTAATTTCTACCTCCATAATCTTTACTAGTCAGTCTAAATACATTCAAATAGCTTGGAAGGATAGTAAGACATGGGGCAAAATATATATATATAACTATTTGATGAAAAGTTCGATTTCTCTAATATCCACCCTTAACACCATATTTTTCCCTGATAGATTTGTATTAAGGGTGGATATGGAAGAAATTGAACTTTTAATCAAATAATTCGTCCGCTAATATAGTGTAGACGTGAGGCTAATGCTTAGTTGAAATGTAAGTAATGCCCGAAAATGTGAGTTTATGCTTGTTGGGCAGCCAATAAATATGAAAAAGGCAGTGGAGGCTTATGGGTTGGTAGTCAACATGTTCTTCAAGATAAGTCGTCTGTCATAGTTTATTTGTATAGTTTAGGCCCAAATTAAGGGGTGCTATCCGATTTTATAATATTCTTTTTATCATCGAAATGGTTTGATACTACATAATGATAGTCTGTTTTAGTCTTGGTAAAGGAATTTCAACCGTAAACTGTTCGTTTAGTATAAAGACCTTCAATAGGTGCCACACTAACAGTCTTACAACTAATTCTATCTATAATAAATAATATAATTCAATTTTAATCATTTAAATCTAATATGAATAATCTATATGTTCGATGTGATATAATGACAATTTTCATAGTTACAGTATTTGGAAGATATTTTTTACAATACACTAACAAATTATATTTCTTGTGATTACAATTGTGATACTTCATTAAAATTTTCACATATCATCTAAAAAAATTGAAACATGCTAAAATGAAACTTTTGAATCATATTACATTAAAGAACAATATTATAAAACGATTATGTACATATATAAATTATCTGTCATGCAAATAAATGGTTGGTTGGGAATTTTGGAATTAAAGAATAAATAAAAATAAAATAAAAAATAAGTAAAATTTAATTCCTTTCTTAACTGTGTTAATTCCCTGTTCCTTTGGATGTTGCTCCAATTACTGCAACATTAAATCAGTTTCTACTACATGTTTCGACACATCATTGGCGTCATCATCAGGTCTAGAGAAGAAAGGAAAAACACGCCAAATGAATTATGGCACAAATAACATAGTGCTAGCCAATGTGAATATAATCTTTTAGTTCTGATGAAAGTTTATAAGTTGTAATAACAAGATTTAATGAAATAAATTAGCATATTTACCAGATTATAAAATTGTGTGGTTGAGTTCCAAGATGTTTAAGGAAAGAAATTGAGTTGAATTTGAAATTAACGTGTATATATAAAGTGATGAGAAAACATTCTGGAAGAAATGACTAGAAAGTCAAAGATAGTATATACCTAGTATGAGAATGGCAATGATTTAAATACTATAAATGAGCTAGTAGACAGATACATTTTTGATTAAGCTAGTAAAATTTAGTGAAAGGAATGGAAAAAGAAAATGACAAAAAAAGGAAGTGAATAAGGGTGCTAATCTTCACGACACTGGCCCGAACAGGTCATTTGCTACTATGTAAGTATGGGCGGGAGTAGACAGAATTCGGTTTAATTTTGGTATGCTGGGGAAGTTTTATGGGAGTGTTGATAAGTATCTGATAAGTCTTATAGGATACTCTCATAATATAATTGGTTTGTGTCAACGGAGTGCACATTTGGGGAATCTTATAAATGTTTTGCTGACATCCAGAATATGTTTAATGATCAAGTTTAAGGATGTAAAATAAAATGTAATAGGGTGTCAAATCTTTTCCCTGCAAAAAGTTTTGCTACGAAGACAATAGAATGAGGAGTCGTTTCTAAAGATGAAAGCCAAAAATCCTCTTTCACAGTGTGAGTTTCTTGTTGGGGCACGCTTATGTCCCTCCATCAACAAGACGATGACGCTGTTCTCAGCCTTGACGTTGCTGGTGGCCATCATGACCTTTCTCACTTTCCCTGACCTTGGCGGCACTGGATGAGCAGGAATATATAAGAAAGCCAAATTTGGTTTAAAAAATAGCTTCATATCGTCAGCCAACAATTTAACTATAGCAAACAAACGGCCGCCGTCTGTTGACGATCATAGTGCCCAATTTAGCTGATAGAGAGTGTTATACGGTAGGCACAACGATCATATTTGGTCAAGTAGCTCCTCATTATGTGTCCTCATGATCCTGAGTTGACCCCTTTCCAAACCCGCTGATTCACAGAAAAGTTTGTATACACCGGGGATCGAACCCAGGGACTTTGTATTTGTAGCCAGGAACTCAGATCACTAGACCACAGAGGTGGGCCCAAATTTGATTTAAATAACTTAACATTTATTGTCTACATGATACGTTTAATTCCATACGCCTCTGATAATTTGCAACGAGAAGTTTTTAAAACAAGGTTAGATAAAAAGCAAAGTTTGTAAACTTTAGAAAAGTGTGTTAGTAGTATAAAGAAAGATTTTTGTAGAAAATACCGTGTATGATAGAATCAAAGCTAATCGAACAACTTTAATATATTCATACGTCAAGTCATGGGATCTGCAGCAGTCACTTTTGACAAATATGATAAAATAACGTTAATAATATAGTAAAATGTTATCAATGTGAGTTCCTACCGGACCCCTATTATACACGTAGCTCTTCCAAGACTTGCAACGAAGGGCACGTGAACTAAGACGTCAGACTCATCTGGTCTGGTTTGCCGGTGACCGGATGGTCATGGACTAAAATCTCAACCGGGTGTACCGGGGATATTTTTTTCCTAAATGATTTCGCACCCTTTAGAAGAATGTAAGAGTATAGTTGTATTACATTTTACATTTTGTAACGTGTATGTTCGATTTAGTCGTGTACATTTATTACGAGTTTTTGACCATATTATTTTTAGGTCTTTTTTTAAATTAAGAAGTAATTTTTTAGAATTTTTAGATAGTTTTTTGATCGTTTATAGGTGACCAAAATCTGAGCCCTGCTTATCACTATTTATTTTTCGTGTTTCTCATGTCTTGTCACCAGTCCGGGCTATCCTGTATTTACATTAATAGTATAGGGACAAATAAGTTAGCATTGAGATATAATGCACTGCATTTGCGTAAAGGGAAAGTGGAAACAGTTAAAAATATATATATAGGACACCAGGTCAGGATTCAAACACAGACCTTCCCGTTATCATCAAAACTAACAAGACGAGACTGACGCCTTTCTCTGTGTGTTCACTGGTGGAGGTTCGCTGTCGGTAAAAATAACAAATAGTAAGTATTTTAATTTTAAAGCTATCTCGGCCTATTTATTCTGTTCCGATGTAAACGCGAACAAATGGTCAGTAATAAAAAATAAACCAACTACTTTTACTACCCTGAGTTTTCTGTGATGAATAAGTCAGGATTTGAATTACAACCGGGGTCTCTGGTGATGGTTTTTTCTAAACTGTTTCTCCACTCTAGCTTCACGCAAATGTGGGGAAATATATACTGAAGATTTTAGTTATCTCATTCCTAGTCCATAAATGTGACCAAATGTCTGGTCTAAGCCCTGAGGGGTGGATATGATTATGACAGTTTAGAAGTGGACCCACGTAAGCGTGGAGAACGGATGGGAAAACAAACCACAGTGATATTATCACAGGTGGAAAGCGACCCCCGATGCACCCAGCAGAGATTTGAACCTCAACATTTACCATTATTGGCAATCCAGTTAATTTGTTATTTTGTGAGCCTGACGCCTTTGACCACTGGTGGTTGATTACTGTTGATAGTTCTACTGTCTTGAGGAAGCCTGAGGATAGTCATATATTGAACACCTGCAGTGAAAACTGAAGATACATGAACCAGAATTTACTTTCAAGTCACGTGCGTGCATCACTTAAGTACCTCGGAGATATGATGAACAGCCCGACATTCTTAACGGACGCTTCTGCACATGAGTAGACACGGAAAAGCGATGTTGGAACATAGATCATGCACGCGTAAAGCAATTATTTATGAAACCAAAACGTTACTGCGAGATGGTGAAATGAAACATAATGCGTTTTATTACATTTATTTAAGGAATTAATGAAGTAATGACAATGCAAACTTATTTTTAGACTAAGATTTTTTTATTTGAGTTTAACTTACAATGTCTATGCATACACGGCTTATAAACTAGCTTAACATTGGAAGTGCACCTAGTACTGCACATTCAGCCCTAAAGTCTGGATGTTTATTAAATATTTAGTGGGATGAAACCGTTTACAAAAAGTAAATATATTGGCCATCTTCACCAGTAGTTGAACTGGGATCCCCTAAACTTGCTCCCGGAACGTGTTGGACACAGGATTAAAAGACCAACTGTAGCTAGTAACATAGAAACACTTAAAACTACACACCTCAATCTTAATTAAAGGAACTTACTACCCGGTAAAAGTTAAAAGTACAAACACCATTAGTTTACCCACCACGTCAGTCGTTGTATGGTCAGGCTCACAAGAGACTGGATGTACTATGATGTGTAGGGGGAAGAGGCTCAAGGTTCAAATACTCCCCGGGGGGGTTGGAAAGTGGTTTGCCACGTGTAGTTTATCAGCGTGATTTTCACATTCTTTCTGGCCACTAATGTGGGTGTTCTTCCTCTAGAATAAACCTATTTCTACCCGAGAGGAAGCGTGTAGGTTGTTTCCAGGGCAAGCCAGGCTTATTTGGGCTGTACTAGTAAACTGTTTCCTTTCACTCTATCTAACCAACAACATACAAAGTAATGTAATGAACCAATATATGTTTATTGGTTTTAAAATACAAGTTTAATACTGAACGTAATATAATAATTTAACGGGTACAGTCCCGTCAAAAATTGTATTCCTTGGTAACGACCCACTCGCCCCGTCTTATTAGATTAAGCATTAATGACCTTGGTATTTTCGTAATAATTTAAACAAATATTTATATTTTAATACCACCTACAAACGAGAGTTGAGTAAAGATTGTAATAATTACAAACCACACACATTGGTGGGCACGAGGGCTTAAACGTCAGGCTCATATTATCTGGTTAAACAGTGATGGACATCGGTCGAATATATGGACGTGTTTATTTGTTTTCCTATTAAATTTAGTTACACTTCCTATAAATGATACCTTTATGGTTTCTATCCGATAGTGTAAATATGCGGATAGCCTGGATGGGTGATAAGACGTGGAGCATTAGGGGGGATACCAGTGCTGCAACTGTAAGGGTGTATGTGAGTTAATCGTAACACTGGGCCTAAATATTCCTGAACATATTTTGAAACAAAACTAGAAACATTTAAAGAAAGGTAGACACTATATCTTGATTAGAACCGGTCAGAGGCCAAACCCAGTCCCTCCACAAATCATGTTCGTTACGGTATAAATGCATTCAAAAGTGCTGGTTATTCGCAATACTAACACGGCGGTGCATGCTGGGTAATTTATATTTGTCTAACTTACCTACATCCTTCTCAGAGTGGAATGAATTCGTTAAGAAAAAGTGGTTAGTAGAATTTACTGTTTCTGCATTTGCAACAAGTCATATTTATTTTATTATAGGTAGACAACGAGCACTTTCTAAACGCGCGTTTATGTCAACAGAGCAATTACAAACTAGCCAAAACAAACGGGCTTATTACAGTTAGGCCATGTATATCTGTTATGACTAGGGGGCGGATTTTTCCCTGAATGCCTTTTTTTAATCCTATGCTTTGAAAAGTAGGCTTTCGAGCTATAAGTTTATTTTCGAGGATTGCGAAGATTATGTGATAATTTTTGTAGTGCCTATAAATGCCTATTTTGCTGTTTAGTGCCTATTTTACAAATGGAGGCCTTAAAGTGCCTTTTTTATATCTTTCTCTTCCTCCCACCCTCTTTTTTTTCTTTCTAAATACTTGCGGCACCCTCTCCCCTCACTCCGCCACTCCTTGGTCACTCCACGTGGATACTCGTGATACGTATGAAAACCACAAGTGTCCAGCGGTCTGATAGGTTCAGACTGGTCAGACTGGCGACAAAGATTGTCTTCTAGCGCACAGCAGTGTCAGTTCATTCATTGACTATGTATTACACTGTTACACTGACCGCTGTGACAGATATGTTGCAAATGTCGTGGTTGGAAAACTAGACTCTACGGGTCCTGGGAAACCTCACTTGGTTGTTTCAAAGATGCTTGAGACAACCAACAGCTCAACAATTGCCACAGTTGTCCGTGATGCTTTGCGTAAGTAAATAGCTTAATTGCACAAGATATACTGTGTTAATTTAATGATTTTCACTGTTAGTCTCGTAAAAATGACAATTATAAATCAGTTAATTTGTTTATATTAGGTGCCCTGTGTCCATAAGAAATCAACGATGAAAGATTTTCGGTGCTGCTGACAAACAGTGCGGCAAACATGTTGAAAGCAGCTGCAAACTTAAAAGTATTCTAAACCAAGCTAATTCACGTGACTTGTCTGGCGCGTGCTGTTCATGGGGTTGCAGAAGATATTATATCACATTTTACCAATGTTAACGCTATTATTTCTACAGTCAAGAAAGTGTTTTTGAAGGCTCCATCATGAATCTTCTCAATTAAGGCCACCCTGCCCAACACGCCCTTGCTACCAAAGCCAGTGTTAACGCGTTGGGGTACATGGCTTAGTGCTTGCGTTGTACTATGCAGATCACCTGGGTGACATTAAAAAGGTATTATTCAATACGTTATCTTTAGGTACGTCCACAAATTAAAATTACCGTGAGCGCTTACCACTAGTTTTATCGATTCCACCTGTCCGTCCACATTATTGAAACATATTTTTAATTCAATGGTTGTACTTGTAGAACCCAATGAATGAACACAAAGAATGGTGAGTTTTGCTGTATCGACCGTTTTACTTGTAGGTAGTCCAAACATTTAACGAGGAACAAGCTGTCGTCATTAAAGAAGAAAATGCTACCATCTCTCGCTCAAGTATCATTGCGGATCTGGCATACGTAAAAAGCAATTTTGGAAATATTCTTGGAGCAATCACAGTTTTAGAGGCGAGAGATTTGCCTCTTGTGAAAGCTGTGAAGATAATACGGGGAATAGAAGAAAACCTGAATCAGTTTTCTGGCTCTGTTGGCACAACCATCGTCGACAAACTTAACAGAGTATTGCAGCGAAACCCTGGGTGGAAGGTGATGGCAAGTATTACGGACATCTTAGAAGGACAAACTACATTACTTCCAGAAGTCAAGTCTAGTTCAGCTGAGCTAGCTTGTCTGAAGTTTTGCCTGATGACTCCATGTGAAGTCGAGAGGAGTTTATCACAGTATAGAAACATTTTGTCAGATAACAGAACAAAATTTACACCTGAAAATCTTGAGAAGTATTTGATAATTAACTCTAATGGTAATTAATTTTTGTTTATGGAACGTATTTGCTGGATTTTAAGAATTAATACTAAAAATTTTGAGTGTTTTGGTGCATTTTTTTCATTACTATGCTTATTTATGTGCTTATTTTTCTTTCTACTACTTATTTATTGCCTTTTTTACTTTATAATGCCTATTTATGTGCCTATTTTTTTAGATTTTTAGTGCCTATTTGCCTGCCTTTAAAAAATATTTAGTGCCTATAAATCCGCCCCCTAGTTATTACTTGCGTTTAAAAGGGTAGCGTTAATCCCACATTAAAGATGGGCCATACGAGTTTCTTTTTGAAAAATGTAAGCAAGACGTACTGATGTACCACTCGACCACGGCTGTTGTGGTGCTCCGTTTAGGATGGATGTAAATGTTTTCTCAAATTGAGCGAAAAACAACAAGTTATATCTAGCAAGACACAACAAAATGCTAAGCTAAGCTAACCTAACCTAAACAAGCTCAACCTAATATAAGGAATGAATATTGGTGGGGCTGAATTTATATCTACTCGCAGGTCTATTATCTGTTATATTCCTCCTGGCCAGAGATCGTGGCCCAACAGAGCTATGAACGTTTGGGAAAAGAGTTCCCGTGACCCAACTGTTATTCACCGAGCCAAACATCCAACTTAAGCAACTTGGGAGATGCAATGACACTTGATAAAGTCAAAACTTTCTTGAGGAATTTTAAAAAGTTTTAGCACATAATTGTGGTTGTAGGTGTACGTGCTAAAGATATTTTAAGGATACAATAAAATGTATTAGAAAATATTTTATTTTAAAATTTGGTAGGGAGAATATAGTTAATATAATTTTTATAATAAATTAAATTGTAAAACCAAGCTATAATGATTTTTATACTTTGTTTCAATTTACAATTTAATTCCTTATCGCAATAAACTAGGCGAGGCATTGAGGATGGAAACAAACATATGATTACTGATGATGATGATGATGATGATGATGATGATGATGAAAATAATAATTTAAAGGGCGTTGATACCGCCCTCCTCGCCTCCTTACTTCCCATACCTATTGTATGGACCCTAATATCTGGATAACAGGATTAACCGAATATAAAAACGTTTTGGTCGTGAGCTAGGATTGAACCAAGCTTATTTACACTTAAAGTTAATAAGATCCTTCACCACTCAGTCAAGGGAATTGAGATTTAAATACTAAAAATTAGGTTTTAAAAAGAGAGTAGGTGTTTTAGTGTTAATATCACTCACTTAGTGATAATATCCCCCCAGAACACCACTTCTATTCTTATATTATCGCCTTACTTTACAAACCTCACTCGTTTAATATAAAGTTTGTTTTTGGATCATCGAAGCTTACCACAAATTAAAATATTATGTCATATGCACTGATTAATATTTATTAATTCTGTTCACAAGGCCACACCTCAATTAAACTGTAGCCACTAGTACACACACATATACAAGGCGAGCTTTAACTTATGTTCCAAAATTCTGAAAATGGAAAAATAACACCTGGACACGGGAATCTAACCTGGGACCTTTGTCTTAGTACGCCAATGCTCTGACCACTGAGCTATCCAGGAATCGTCCCGTGCCCAGGGTAATTCTTCACTCATATTTTAAGGCAGAGTCTGTGATGGACATGTGAGAATCGTCGGCTACAAATGTGTGATCTTATTAAGATCACAAGCTATCAGATAACGGAGCCACCTTAGACTCGGTAGTCGGCTTAATGTTGCCACTTGTACAATTATTATAGTTGTACAGGATTGCATATTTAAGAATCAAATAGCCAGAGCTATTATGTATGCTTTTAGTGAGGATTACTCCTTCTAGATATCATATTCTGAAAATGCAATACTTTACCATTATAATAATGGTAAAAGTAGCAGCATTAAGTCAACCACCGAGTCGAAGGTGGCTGCGTTATCTGATAGCTTGTGATCTTATTTTTTTTTTAAATCACACATTTATAGCCGATGATTTCCGCACGTCCATCACAGACTCTGCCTCAAAATATGAGTGAAGAATAACCCTGGGCACGGGAAGATTCCTGGATAGCTCAGTGGTTAGAGCATTGGCGTACTAAGACAAAGGTCCCAGGTTCGATTTCCGTGTCCAGGTGACATTTTTCAATTTTCATAATATGATCTCTAAATGGAGTAATCCTCACTAAAAGTATAAATTATAGCTTTGGTTATTTTATTCTTATGTTACAAAAGCTAGGAGCATATTCCTTGTGGAAAACTACGAAGAGAATGTGTATAAAGATTTTCTCTTAAGTAATTATTAATGGAGCCATAAGACCTTTAAAATCATGTTCTTGAGACTAAACAAAAATTTCATAACAATGTAACGAGTAGAATAACAGTAACTGAAGATAAGTATGTAGGCCTACTTTTACTACTCAATGGACAGTAGGTAACCCTACAACAGCCCTTGTGCAAACATTCGCGTCTTATCGTAGCAGTTGTTTAAATTGCCGGCCACCAACATCCAGACAGCACCGACATTGTCGGAGCCTAGGCTGTCGCACTCTTTGAAACATGCCTGGTGTGTTTCAGACACTGTTCCACGCTGCAAAAATTTGAGGCTGAAGATCGGGTTCACGTTCCACGGGTGGATGTGGTCCCACAGAAAGAGATCCAGAGGATTCAGGCCTGGCGAGCGTCCTGGCAATGGAACAAGCCCTTGGGGGTTGCGAGGCATGGTGAAAGCATTTGATTTCCAAGGACTCATTGCTCCCTTAGTAATGACTTCAGAGCTAAACTTTTTACACATTTTCTTCCTATATTTTAGTAAGGAATATGATCCTTGCTTTTGTAAGATACGTTAAAACTCACCCTGTATATATATACAGGATGTTCGGAAGTATATATATATATGTGGTGGTTTTAAGATTTTTAAAGTAAAAGCTATCACAATAAATTAGCGTCACAAGTTTTTGAGTCACCGGCACCGGGTGCGGCATTACAATTTAGCCTATTCAAACATAATTCGGGAAGGTACAAGTGTTTGTGTGCTGTGTGCTCGCACACGTATGTTTTTTCACGTTTTATATGGATTTGTAAAACAATTATTGAGAAAAACACTCTTTTGATTTTTACTTCAAAGGAGGTTTTCGAAATGCTCTCCATTTTGAGCTAAACAATGATATTGTCTATTTTTGAACTCATTTCTGACGTTTCATGGGGTTGCTTTTGTAATTCTTCTACATGTCTTTGTTATTCTATTTTTTTAACTTTTTTTTACTAATGATCCAAATTTAATCTCTCTTCCAAACCTAAAAGTAGGTTTCTAATCATTTTTGAAAAGTTTAAAGTTACCCTTCTCCCCCTTTATTAACCCCACATTCCAATTTTAAAATTTCAATACTTTTTGGTGTTCCTTTACATGCATACTTTTTTAAATTTTCAACAAGACCAAAAAGTCACGTTTTATATTAAATTTGTTAATTTATATCTCTACCATTTCCTGGGATTCCGTTTGTAAGTCACGCATCTGTAGACGTAATTTGGCAATCCGCGAAGAGTCCTCTTTATTATCATTATAAGAATATGTTTTTACATCAGTTCTTGAAATTCTTAACTCTCTTCTATTCCAGATACTCATTTTGAAATTTAAAAAATGTCAATACTTTTATAGCCACTTGTGAAATTGTAATGTATACCACAAAAGTTTTTCTTCTATAATTTTTATAGGTTTCTTGTCCATCAGGTCAAGGTTCGAATTAGTGCCTGGTGTACTTGGGAGGCAGGGAATGAGGGCTGTTTATGTCCCACATTCGATTTATCACTGTCATTTTTTAATTACATCCCCACACTAAGGCTGTGTCGTTCCCTATAACCACCATTCTCATCCTTACTCCAGATGAGCGTATAACCCGAACGGCTAGTAAGACGCGGTGCTAAGTATTATTAGTATAACTTACTGTATATATTAAAACATATTAACGCACCAAAACGTTTAAATTCAAAAATAAATGATAATAAACACTCGTACATACTTTCCCATATTATAATTTACTATAGTTTTTATCCGAAAAAAAAGTGTGCAGTGTTACTTACCATGCAAAACCTTTCCCAGGTACCCACTTTGAATTAAAATTGTTCAAATCATCTTCTAAGAATCTCAAATATTCTTACATCATTTGTTAGTTAATTACCCTTAATTTTAGAAATATAATTAAATCATGATCTCTCCATATAACATATAAATATAAAGTGTGAACAGGGGTACATAAAACGACAATACCAATAGTAATATCGTGGTCAAATATTTTCATAATTACAATACTTTCGCTACAAGATAAAGTAAACACATTTATTTATCAATCATTTTAACAAAGCACGCAATGAAATAAAAATATGATAGCCTACTTTGAAAATGATATTGTTTATATTCTGCATTTAACGTGTACTCCTATCTTTCCGAGCTAATGAGTCTTTTTCAAACAAAGCTTCTAAAAAACCTCCTGAACTTGTTCTCGCTAGTAAATGGGAAATATTGATTAAATATAGAAAACATTCTTAATATGCACTGTATGTAATATCTTGGCTATTGCTGTCAAGATTAAAACCATCACATGTAGGGATCACTTTTGACATTTTGTTTTGTTTGTTAGTCTGCTCTGCCATCCTGATTATCTCTAGTTTGGTATTTTGTGTTAAAACATTGACCTAAATTAACCTAGACTAAAATTGTTAGCCAATACATCTTCTGTTAGAAAGTGCACTATGAATACATTAAAATTCACTTTAAGTTATATAGTCTATAATTTGATCGCAATTGTAAGAATCGTTTAAAACATATCAATATTAAGTAGCCAAAATTTAAAAAAGTTCAATGTTACATAATGTCAAAATTGGCATGATCCGTTAATTGTCAGAATACATTACTTGATGTCTGAATACATAAAAGTAAATTTGGCGTATTTTAACACTCGGAATGCCCAATACCTCAGCTAAGTCGGTAGCCCATCTGCCTACTGAACTAAAGGTCCCAGGTTCAATTCCTGGCATGTCTTTAAATTTATTGTTGGTTAAATTGAGTTTTCTCATTTTCATTGACTAAAAAATGGCCGTAGGACTAAGTGCTATGTATTTTATATCATTAAGTCGATTTATAAGTAACGATGGGACGCTCGAATCCTATGTTATTCGAGACTCGTAAAAATCTCAAAAAAGTTTCCCAAATGCAATAATTATTATGAATATATTGACTTCAAATAACCATTTTAAGAAATTGGTAGGAGTTTTATATAATTTTGTAGTTGGGAGAGTAACAAAATCTCACACACACACACAAAAGTTTAAAACTAATTTACTAAAAGAAAAGTATATTAATTGTTGTTCATGACGCAATAGACATGACAAAAATATTATAATTTGTCAGTGGCATCAAACCCTAAACCACTCTTTTAAATTTTAAACACGTTCCCTATAACTAAAATAGTACATTTTTAAATATTCGAGGATTAAAATTTGTATTAGAGATAAGAAATAAAATTTAATATTCGGCTTTGAAAACTATACAATTCAGCCCATCTATATTTTTAAGTCATATGCTAATATAATGTCAGTTTAGAAAGTATACGTTAAATACTCTAATTTTTTTTAAAATATATAGATATAAACTCTCAGATAAAACTCTTACTCTTGCCAGAACGTGCTAAAGAACAGGACCTCAGGTGCGTACATACCAGAATATTTTCAGAAGACAGCCACTCAACGAGCAGACCCAAGCGTCCATACACACGTCACGAGCACACACATACACACGCTCCCAAGATAATATGTCACCGCGAGCACATACAGAGTAACTGACACGTGCTCATCTCACGGGCACTGTTCCTACACTGGACATTCTCGTAGCTTTCTACACCTTCCCTCACAGAGAAGATCATCTCGTTTCTTTTCTTCTCTCGTGGTGGCTTCTTCTTGGTCTTGACATTGAATCTGGGTCTCTCCACGGAACGGAAGTGGGTCACTATAATGTCTGCCTCTCTAGCGAGGAGTCGGGTACGACTTGCCGCATCGCATCTGCAGCCTAGTACAGTCTGTCACACTGCACATACGTCACTGAACAGTTTGACACAATTGATTTTAAGACAGTTTGGTCAAATTGATAATGTTCCTAAAACATGGTGACTCAATGTGAGAGCATTCTAGTACAGCCTGACACACCTGCACCCTTCTGATCAGTGAAATATATTTCTTGCCAATAAACTGTGTTAGCCGCAGTCTCATCACATATAAAGATTCTGTAGCCTTCACCAATTGTGCGTATGCAAATAAGGTAGCTCATGAATCCCACACATTTATGTATTTTCGGACATTATATTATGCTGCGACACATTTACCTCGCGGACGTCTACAATTTATTTGAACATTATATGTGTGAAGTTTTAGTAACTCAACTATTATAAACTAACTTGATACTTAAAGACCCCCCAGCGCCACAATAAACTATATTTCTCCTGATTGATTGTGAAAAACATTGAACACTACTCAGGAAACACCCTTAATATGCCTTGGGAGGAAACCAAAGTTCTGACGGCAATATATTATGCAAAAAAAAAAACTAATATTTTTGAAAATTTTAACACTATGATAGTAAACATTTTCACCGCTTTACCCCATTTGAAAAGTTTTCTGGGATTTATAGTTACTTGATACACCTCAAATGGAAAAAAGTTGATGGAAGAAATTTTTTCTAATAAAGGGATAACAGAATTATTTGCTTGATTTCAAAATTATTTAAATGTGGTATTTATCTTTAAATTAATTTTGATCAAGAGCTACATGTTGCTTTGAATTTGACAATAGAGTAGGACTAGTTTGAAAAGTATTACAGATGTAGATAATTTATAAAGGTTGGCTTGAATGGAATAAAAATAAATGGGCATACATAAATTTCACCCCGAGGAAATTTTTTGCGACTATTTTGGTTATCTTTTACTGAGGATGTCATGGTACAATACATTTTCTATCAGATCTATATTAATAACATGTATAGTTGGTTTGTTTGTCATGAACGTGGTGATATATCTCTACCGCATGGAGAGGTTTGAAATTTTATAGTTATTAGCTCCTATGCACAAACATGTCCACCTCAAAGCTGTAATTTTAAATTTCTGATTTAAATAAAATGTATAAAAACTCGGTTGAATAAATAAAATGAAGAGTTTTTTTTATGTCAGTTTGCAACACAGAGTTCTTCTGCTAGAAAGTAATATAATAACCAAAAGTTTTATTGCTAAAGATAATATAAACAAAGAACATAAACAAATGGCAAACATACATCTCTTTGATCACATTATTTTTAGGAAAATACATCAATCTAGATTGAGCTCAAGTTGACCCACCACATTAAGTTATCTCTAACGTGGGCAGACTGGATTCAAACTCCAGCTGGGTACACTGGAAACGTGTTTCCATTAATCGTTTTGAATGCTATTGTCAAATGAACTAGGCTAGTTTCAAACAAATCATCTCTCCTATCCTGTAAAATTGAAAATTACCAACGACTGATGGGCATTAAAACGTGTAGCACTAAAAAACAATAGTAAAACAATATTTTTAGTAGACTATATATTTTTCTTTAATTTCAATATTAAATAAATTATGGTTTAGTGTTTTAAATATTTAGTTTGTTTCTTTAAGACTGAAAATTTTAATAAGTCTTCTATATTCCATATATGTTTGTTCAGTTGGAACTTAGTACGCTTATAAATGGGTGAGTGCATAGGTCAATTGGGTTCAAGTAACTCTATAATATAGATTAATAATATCTTATAGATTACCTCTCATCATTCTTTGTAAACGCCACTGTATTTCTGAAACTTTCAATTGTGTTCAGTTTTATCTTATTTATTATGAGACCTCTGGTTAAGATGGTGAAGATAGACCATAATTGACACGTAAACGTAGAGTATAATAGTCATAAGAAATAACTAAAAGTTTGTTAAATAATATGTGATGTTAAATAATTGGTTATCCAACTGTCACTTTTAAAGATAGAATCCATTCCTATAAAATAAAAACGTAAAATATATTTCATTTTGTCACTGTTAATAGCACAATTATATTATGAATATGCTCTAAACATAACATTGTACAGAAATTCCAACATAAGTTGACTCATTATGAATCAATGTTGAACTCGTATTCAACAAGGGTCAACACCATGGGAATATTCCTTCATTATTTGTCTTTTAAATAAATGGATATATGTATTTTTTCTCTTGAGAGTGTTAATTAGTAACTTAATGAAGTGTGGGCTGGATGGCTAAAAGTTGTTCAAACACAATATGTGAGAAATTGGAACAAATAGTTGAGTTGTTAGAACTTCTCAAAGGTTGACATTCATACGGCTTGCTTTCAACAATTTGAAAGAATCGCTCTATCGCCAGACGCAAGGTAATAGTGGTTCCTCCAAGGGTATTGCATGTACCGCTTAGTGATTGACTGACGCAATGAACCAGGGGAGATCTCAGGAGAACATTCATAGTGTAATGATTATTTACCCAAGCCAATTAATTAGAACGTTGTACAATTTAATGTTCTAGCAAATAGTAGCGAGCCGTTTCTCACACGCCCCATAGATAAATGTTACTTCTTTCTCTACGCACGCACCTACTACGTATCGGTGGATAATAATTCTATCCACTGGTGCATCTAAGGGGAGGCAAATTTAGAATACAACCCTTGACCCTAAATAATTTTAAATAACAACTTAAATCATATTAAATAGAATTAAAATATAAAATACTGAGATGAGTCGAATATATTGGCAACATTTTGAGACCAGGTTTACAATTTGATATTCAAACGGTGTACTGCTATGACTACCCCTGAAATTTCCAATTGGGAAAAGCACGCCAAATTAGCTTCAATAAATTGTACACGAGCTCATAGTCATATAACATTTTAATTAGTATTGCCTTATTTACTATTTAAAAAGATAATCAAATAATTTGTAAAAAGCTAATACTATCAAAATAGTTCTAGAGTTCACCCGCTTTGGTGGCCGGGTGGTCTGGCACGCTACTGTCGCAGTAGACTAGACTGCCGATGGCAAGGAGATCGAGGTTTGAATCTCGATAGGGTGTACTGAGAGTGATTTTTCCAAGCTGATTTTCCATTCCCCTTCCACGCAAATAAGGCACACTTACTCTAAATATAGCCTTCTTAATCCTTAAAGCCATTAGTGTAATTAGTATATAGGCGTATAACCTAAACTGGTAGTAAGACGCGGTGCTAAAAAAAAGTTCAAGAGTTTAAAATAAAACAACCTTTACAAATATGCTATAACTTTTCTTCAGACTGTATTAATGAACTAAAGAGTAATGCATAAATTTAGTTAAGTTTATTGATTATTTTATATATATATATATATATATATAACCTACTAATTAAAAAGAAAGTGATTTACAGAATCTACATTATATAAATAGTAGCCATGAGTTACCATAAAGATGTTTCCAAGTATCTTCTAGATGCATTTAATAGTAATGAATTTTCATTAACTCCAGAGGTTAGTGCCTTTCCATCAAAATGGCATTGTGGTTACGGCCTTGTTTGTAGGCGAGAGAAATCTCTGGGTGTGGCGCCACTGATCATAACCATACATTCCCGTAAACAAGTCAATCGCAAGTGAGATCGGTGCTTGGGGAGACTTACTGATATAATTATGTATCCTCAACGAGGATGTCACATTAGTCGTGAACTAGACAGTTCAAGAGAAAGTGATAGGTCCTGAATTAAAAGTCGCTTAGACCGTTCAAGAAGACGTGCTACGGCTGTAACTAACCTTTGACTCAGACTACTCTGTCTGAACTTGCTCTAGCTCAGTGAGGCAGTCAGTAATTAGGGTATTTATCGTGTTACTCTCAACAGAAGACTTGGAAAATGAATGATTTTATCCACATTTACTTTCCCTAATAAGAGAGCTATTAAAATAAAATGAACTAAACTATATTTAAATTGATTTAAAATTGGGTTTCACTCATAAAGGAAAGTATTTTTTATATAGTTAAATTATTTTAGCATAACTTTCATTTTTGGGGAGAGAAATAATTCCCGGACAAAGGCAATATTTTACAGTCTACAAGTTTTTGACAATTTTGATGTTCTATAAGATCTAAAATAAAATTATTATCCATTATTCGATACAGCCTACGATTTTTAGACGTCAGCTGGACATAGAACTATATTTGAATATTTAAAATAATTATATTAGCATTTATAAAATAATAGTTATGCTCCTAGACATTATGATTGCATGCGTACTTTATACACAATTTAAGTATAAATTAAAATTAATTATTTTAAAATTGTGACAATGTTTTATTTCAGAATTTGTGGTTTGACTGTTTGGAAGAAGAAAAAAAGTCAAATAAAAACACATGAGTTTGACACAGGTGAATGTGATGAATGTTAAATATACTCTTGGAAACTTGTTAGTGAAAAGTTGTCGTGAAAGAGACAACTCGCCTCTTTTCTTGCTAATCATTTGAATTAGAAAGCGCTTTCAATGATTGATCGTCATCTTAAGTCTAGAACGTGGACCAGTGATGTTATCTTCGTGTTCAGATCCTTGAGACAACACTTTTCAAATATCAGAGAAAATACCCAATGACAGTTACTGAGTGCTTTACTTTTGATTAATTTTGTATCAAAGTCTTATCTATGGGGTTGACGTCATTTGAGGCTTTGTAAAGCAGGTTGCAGAACACGTTGATCTTATTGGCTGTAGATGTGATGCGGAGTCAAGCCGGAGTCAAGCCGTAGTTAATGTACATTGCAGGGGTGTAACTACGGGAAGGGGTTAGGAAAGCCCCTCTAAAAAAATGTTTCCCCCTCTCCCTCTGGCACACAGTGGTAACATTTTAATCTATTTTTAGCACCACGTCCTGCTACCCGTTTGGGCCATACGTATATGTCCTAGTTACACTAATTAGCTAGGGATAAGGAAGGTTTGTTTAGAGGAAGTGTACCCTATTTTCGTAGAAAGAGAATGGGAAACGATCTAGGAAAAAAACACCCTAAGTACACCTTACTGGGATGGAACAACGATCTCCTTGTCATCAGCAGTATAGTCTATTGCGAGAGTGACGCCTTAAAACACGAGGCCACCGAAGCGGATCCATAGCGTTTATACAAATTTATAAATCGATAACAATATATTAAAAGTGCAAATCTTTATTGGTCCTAAGAGTACTTAAAGTAAAATATCCTACTACTAAAATATTTCTCATTGGAAGGTCAGCCTCAAGCTTTAAAACCTAAGCAACCTAATTATCTTATAATGTTTTATTGTGAGCCTGTTTAAATTTGACTATAGTTTTCTTAGTAAAGCTAGATATAGTTTTCCAGCCATTTACTTTTACCTCAGAGCTGCAACATTTCACGTGAAAGATCCTTGAAAATGAGTTAATTTCACCTTTCATGACTTAAAAAAATAATGTAAGGCTGTAAGCCCATTAGGACCTTTCAAATCCATTTTGACGTGAGCCGAACATTGAAATAACAAATTACTTCTCAAACAACGCGTGATTTTCGGATGTCTGCAACGCGTCTCAGCACTTCTGTAGACGGCCCCCCAGGCAGTCACCCGTGTGACAGGTAGGATTAGTCCAGCCACTTTTAATTGTGAGATATAGCTACGGTAGTTTTTAGGCATTTTAGTCACTATCCGCCCTACACCCACCCCCGATAACAGCAGTTTAATCTTAAGTTACCACGACCACTCATGTCATAAATCTGTGAATCCATCCCTGGTCTATTGTGATTTGTATCGAGTGTACTCGTCCTTAGATGATTTATAACCCTTGAGCTTAGGTATAGTAAGATTTTGATTGGAAGCAACTTTAAGACATTATAATTTATTTATTTTTGCGATCAACAATGATAACATCTTAGTTATTAATGTTATTTTAAAGGTGACAGCTGCATATCACATTAATTTGATGTATTAATACATTAAACTAGGTCTAGTAAATTTCATATTTATCAGGTAAGGTTCTTCCTGTGAAAATTAGACTGTAGCTTCATGTTTTATTCTGGAACGGATTGTAGAATAGTCCAGTTACAGCCCCAGTGGGGCGTCCGACCAACATCCAACAGATGCTACCAGTATTGGAACAATGCAGACTCACAACACAGCTCCTAACAGGCCTTGGTGTGTAATGTTGGGGGCTAGCAGTGGCTTCATTTTCAAACAAAGCGGTCCAACTTAAATTCAGGCACGGGCAAGCGGGGCAAAATCCTTCTTGATTTGGGTTGGATGCAAGATTTTCTAAAAATAATACAAAATTATAGTCCTTAAAGACAAAGCAGAGATATTGTATGTTTATTTGAGCCATTGCACAAACATAGATGGTACAATATATAAAGTGCCTTGTAAGATTGTAAATACAATCGAAATTTTGACTAAAATACGCCGATTGTTAATATGTTAACTGTCGGGGAAAAACACGATAACCCTCATGGATTTAACAGGAATATTTCCACCTTTAAACTTCTATGAAATCCATAAATATAGCAATAAAATGTGTCAATATTAGCTCTACCCAAGGTCTTGATTGGCTATAAAAACAACTTGTATTTCAAGAGGTAAGTAATTACCAGAAAGCACTGCTAGTTAATTTCTTCATAAAATGAGGGTTATCAAGTTTTTTCTCAGATCTCCTCAAATTAGGAATTCTGCCTATATTACGTGCATCTATTAATTCAACTGTTGGACAAATTAATAATTGGTCACTGTTGGGTTTTTATATATATATGTGTATCGTATCTTTGTGCATAAACAAGTTCAAAGAGGGATATACAAGTTAAGAATATATTTTATATAAATTAGAAAACAAAATAATGAGTTTGTGTGAAAATGGCTTCAACAATCTTGATTAAATCTCACTCATTTATTTAAAGGAAAGGTTTAAAATACTAGTTTTACTTCACATCCGTTACTGTTTCTATTCTATGAGTCGATTTTTTTTATTCAAGCCATATGTATTCCACTACTGGCTGGCTAGGCCTGTCATAGCTTCATATATCTTATAATCTAACTTAAGACTCGATCAGGCACAACATCCAGTCCCCGGCCGTTAATTAATCAATGTAAAAAGGTAAACCCATATTTAAAATATTAATCAATATCAAAAATTTCCTCAATAATAATAAAGAAGGGTCTAATTTTTTTGTTCTTGAAATACGCTTTAGTCTATTTCGTAAATGATTTGTACATTTCCATTCCTATTTTGCAGTGCCGTTGGTCGCGTGTAATATATCTCGCAATATATTGGATTGTTTCTGATGGAGAGATTGAGATTCGAATCTAGTACTGGAGCATCGGGGTATGGTTTTACATATACACGCCTTCCACCAGAATATTCTTTGAATTTCTTCCAAAAACATGTTCTTATAGAGTTTTTGTTAAACATGAAATTTGTTATTTATGAATAGAGTTTAAATTGTTAAAAACCAACCGTTAAAATATATTTAGGTGTCTAGAAATATGTGCAGTAAATTAGTCTATGTATAAACGTTATAAATCTAAAATAGGGAGAATAACATATTTATTGCGCGAAGAAGAATAAATGTTTATTTAGTTATTAATAATAATTCGCTTAGTAAAGAAGTTTTCACACTGATGCCAGCTCTAGTCTCAAGTGATAGTATACGAATCTGAAATTATTTAATTTTCATCGGAAGGATAGGGCCAACTTCTTTTGTTTCTAGGATTATATGTTACAAAAAAACACGCACAATAAACAAGGAGTAATACTTGGGTGTAGGTCTTAATTTATATTTTATTATATTAAAAAGCATTCTCCCCACAATTGTTTTTAAAAACTGATCTCACTGATATACCAATCAAAGTATTTTACGAGAGAGTGGGGAGATATAAAGTACAAATATTATAATCAAAGCACTAAGGGCTGGTTTCGGTCGTCAAAGCTAGTGTCACATTTAGCTAGTTAGTCCCCTAGACCTGAATTAATTAAGGTATGCATCAGAATAAATGACACACTATATCTCAACAATTATTTGAAAACTTCATCAACAGCTATGCCATGCGCTTTTGTTTCTACAACCTTTTAACGGAATAATTTGATCCTACGTTTTCAATTATTATACATAGAATACACACTCCGTTTACCTTGAAAGGTAGCAGTCCTACCTTGTATTGAAATATGAATATACCTTCTAAGCAATACTATATTGTAATAAATAATGTAGGGTTATATCGCCGCCTTACAGATTAGGTGAAGGGTACAGTACATAACTCACAGGAGACAAATTTAATACTAAGACTCTGAAAGTACTCCGATTTCGAGCTTCGAGCCGAGCTCGATATTAAAGCTTGAGATTGAGATCCAAAGTTTTGTAGACTCGTCATTTTCGAGCTTCCTATTTATGTACGCACAAAACAATATTTTTTTTAACGCAATAGTAAATATAAGCCATTTAATTTAGATAGTATAAACATTTTCACTTATAAATCATTTGGTAACTTAAGAAATTGTTTATATCTATAACAAATTGATATTAATAACGTAATAGATCTTTAAAACTACTTTTTATGGGTAAAACTAATTCAATATTTTCGTCTATTTTGGAGTATCCTCGATTGAAGTTGCATTGCCATGACAAGGCCATGAAAATAAAAATAGCTAAGTAGATCACAAAATACTTGAATACAGAAATCATCATTTTTACTATTTTTTACATGGTTCCGTTCTGAAATTATAATTTCAATTAAAATAAATATAACAATGAGAGTACATATTGATTGTTTTCGAACTTGAAGTCGGGATATAAGGGACTCGGGAAAGGGTAAGTGTTTTTGTAGTTTCTAGATCAAAATATGTGTTGGTCAAAATAAAGAAAAAGATTGTTTCAGTATAAACGTATAGTTTAATTTTCTTCCCATGGTGATATTATCAGTTCTTGAATATCTGTCAAGGGTGTCCTGGAATTTAATGACAACTTTTTCTCTCCACTTAAAAAGTTTGTCATCTAATTTTGCTATGCTAGTGCCAGATATTCAAGAAGTGTTTATTTACATCAGCATGTGAAGTAAATTAAACTATACGTTTATACTGAAACAATCTTTTTCTTTATTTTGGCCAAATAAATGTTTTGCTATAAAAACACCAAACTAAAATTTTCTCTCATTCCCTACATCCCCAACTGAAAGTTATTTAAAACTTGTAATAATACGTTCCACTACAAAACTAGCATTAGTTATTTTCTAGTTATATAATTATGTTGGTTAATGTATATAAAATCAACGTTAATCAACATTGCAATACATATTTTATCAAACTTACCATATTTAAATTTAAAAAAACATTTACTGTGTCATACTGTCGACAAAAAATATTGTTTAGCCATCTTATTTTTCATTTTAAAGTAAGAGCTTCAACTTTTTTAAGCATTAAAAATTTAATTGTAAAAAAACTTAATTAGATATTGTTTAGTGAGAGCTCATATAGGCCGCGTGCACATCTGCGCATATTACTGTTTTAATTTCTAACTGCTTGTGATTATTACATTTTCGTATGCGGTAGTTAAAATTAAGGAAGCTTATTTTGAGGAAATATTAGCTAATCAAAACAAGAATTCCATGAACGTTTATGGAAATTCTTAGTAAAGTTTTGATGTCTTAAAGACATGAGTGTTGAAACTGTTTTATTTATTGTTCCTATTATTTCTATTTTATTTTCGGGTGTTATTTTTTTTAAAGTCATTTTTAATTATTTCAAAATTCAAATTTTTCACTTTTAATCTTGGTTTATAAAACAAAGTTCCTTTAATTAATTAATTCTAGGCAATTTTAAGAATATTTAGACTTATTGGTGTAGTAGGTTTTAGAAATTCACATTTCAAATATGAAGTATTTACATTTTAAGTTTGTTTTGACTGGTGACATTTTTAATATCCTATTTTAATTTAAAAAAATAAACAAACATAATGTGCTCTTAACATTTTAAAATTATAAATCGCCTTTACTCGAACTCGACTCGAACTTGGGAGCTTTTTGAAACACTTGACTCGGCACTCAAGTTCGACTAAAACGATAAAACATAAGCTCGCAGACACCTATATATTTACTAGCGCTCTCTCTAAAACATCAACGCAACTAATAGCAACCGGCCTCTCTTTCTCAGTTGCTAAGGTAATAAATCAGGAGACTGAAACTTGTTGAAAAACAAAATCAGCAATGTAATGTTTGGTCTGGCTGAGTTTTATATTTAATAATACCCATACATACATACATACATACATACATACATACATACATACATTACATACATACATACATACATACATACATACATACATACACACATACATGCATACATACATACATACATACATACATACATACATATATACACACGTACATACACACATACATACACACATAAATATATACATACGCATACACATACATACATACATACATATATACATACATACATACACACACATACATACATACACACATACATACATACATACATACATACTTACATACATACATACATACATACATACATACATACATACATATATACACACGTACATACACACATACATACACACATAAACACATACATACTTACACACATACATATATACATTCAATCAAAGATTTATACATACACATACATATATACATGCATACACACATACATACACATACATACATACATACATACATACATACATACATACAAACACATACATATATACATGCATACATACATACATACATGCATACATATATACATACATACATACACACATACATACATGCATACACACATACATACATACACATATATACAAACATACACATATATACATACACATACATACATAATCACACCTTACTCCTAAGGGGTGGACAAAAAAATGAGCATGTAGCTCGAAAAACAATTCGGTAATTAGTCCATCCTCACTAATTTTCCCCACACTTCCCTATCCTTGCATACTACTTTCGCTTCAACAATATCCATTCACCGAGTCATACATGCTCTTTTATTCTTATAACTCTTAATGTTTCTATTTTTCACACATTTGTCTACAACATTTAACCATTTATTTCATGACCTACTCTTTATTTTTGTTCCACACACTCTACCTTCATATTTTTGCTTCGTCAGTCGATCCACTCATTCTCTCAACATGCCCAAACCAACGCTAGACGCTTCTTTCACATCGGCCTATTGAATTCCCTTTCAAATCACATTCCTTCAGCACCCATTCATTACTGACTCTGTTCATACGAGTTTTTCTTAGATAGCTCATTCCAAATGAATTCACCTTGTTCTTGTGTTTCTCCTCACGCAACCACACTTCACACACATACAAAAATATTAGTTTGAACACATTTGTATAGTACTGCCCTCTTTGACAGTTTCAAAACTATTTCATTCTTAGCAATAGTCCATATTTATACAAATACCCTCCGAGATATATTCGCCTGTATGTCGATTTCATCAACCACTCTTATATTTTTACGCATCCTTTTGCCCAGATACACAAAATCATTCGCTTGTTCTAACTGTTTCCCATTTAGATAAACTAAGCTGGAAATCATTTCCTGATCTATATTTATCGAAAACTTTCAGCTTAATTTTGGAGACATTTATACGAAGATCAATTTTGAACGTCGCCACATTCAAACGATTTAATGCATTCTGAACTGACTTTCATTCTCAGCCATTAATACGGCATCATCTGCATTTGGCAGGACTCTCACATTCAACACTGTCAATTTGCACATCAACCACGTCCTCACAAGCATCCCTTGTACACATATAATTTATTTTTCATTTTTAATTTATTTTAGGTGTTTAACGTATAATTTATGAACCGACTGGTTGGTTATACCAGCACACGACTTATAAACTAACTTAAATCTAGAACAGACACAATCCTCAGTCCCGGCTGTAAATTCATCATTATTAAAGGTTAAACCCACATTTCACCAATGATACCTTTTTCGGCCATACCAGTAATCGATTCCGGGACCCTTATCTCAGTAGACAGACAAGCTATTGACTTAGGTAAGGTGTCGGAATCATGTATTTATCTATGAATACATTAATCAACCTTGGAGACATAGCACAACTTTGTTTAACACCCTATTCACTGTGAAACCATTAGCTCAATCTTAATCCACGCTAACGCACGCTTATTTCCATTAAACACCGCCTATACACGTATTTAAATTAATTAAACTCACGCCAGTCGGTATGCCATGTCGAGCTCATTTAGTCTGGTTTGCAGGGGATGTAAAGATCGGGAATCGAACTCTATATGGGATACTGAAGATTTTTTTTCTTTCTAAACGGTTTCAAACTCTCCCTCTATTCAAATGCGAGTATATATCCTAAAATAAATTTACCGTCCTCATCTCCATCCTATGACCGAAGTGAATATATGTGTACACTTAGTAGTAAGATGCTATGATTAAATAAAAATCATTTAAAATAAATAAATCATATTGTAGAGATGGATTTAAAAAAAAAATTCGATTACCTCATTTGGCCAGATTTAACGGAAAAGGGTTATCAGTCCGAGTATACTTAGAGTGTTTTTTATACTAAATCGTTTACTATCCTACATCAGAGTAAATGTGGGTAGATTCCGTTTGAATTCTGCCTTTCTATTATGTGGTACGTTTATTTAGCAATTAAGACCCCTAGTCAGTCATGATTGAACTCTGTCTTCATGCTAAGAATGCAAATCACCATTCTAATTAATTGTATTTTAAAATGTATCTGGTTTTAAATGAGGTCCTCCATGTTTGTTGTGGATAAACATCCCCGTGTTGCACCACATAATAATATATCTCCTTCTCCCTATTAGCTAATTTCCCGCGCCGGCATCTCGAAAGAGCTACCGTGCAGTTTTACCAAATAACGGAAGTTTACGCTTTGCCCCTCTTCACCGATAGGCGTCGTCCTTGAATTTTTACTCTCTCTCTACACCGCCTTTACATAGGCAACACTTCACGCACGGAAAGAGTTCACAACACATTGGCGGAAAAGGGGAAGAGGGGGACAAGTGCTTGCTTGTGTGTACACTGCACGCGCGGTATCTAAAAGGGTGGTGACGAATTATCAAATATAAATAAGTGAAACACATGCTATCGTTAAAATATATCATTTTAGAGCTTATTCTTAAATAAATATCAGTCAAGTATCAATCAAGTATCAGACCATTCATGACCTCATGTCATGCGGTCATTTGTTGTGATCAAATCTCTTTCAGTAATAATTGCTGAGCAATAAATATAGAATGGGTATAAAGTAATCAAAACTTAATTACATAAGCAGTAACTTTATCTTCAATGCTCTTAGAATACTCAGATTCCAGCGAATAATTTGTTGGATAACATGTTTCAAGTGTTCTTTAGGCTATAGTGGTTTAAACAAGTTATGTTAGATTGATCTATTATGTACTGATTATGTTGTTGTCAGATTACACTAAAGTATAAAACAAAATGGTTTACTGTAGCCGGGCTTAGCATACAGCCTTATTTTCCTGGACATATTCTCTTTTTAGAGACGGAAGTATGCTGTATTAGGTTGAGATTTTAATTTATATGCTGGAATAACCTTGCGTCAAAATGATAAGCAATATCAACAAAATATTGACTATAATATATCATAAATATCGTAGTTTATGCTAAAGGTTATGACTATGATTCATTTTATTTATTATACTCAATGTATAGTATTTTAAAAATAGGTGTTTTCTTTTTACTTAAAGAAATTTACCCAGGCCCTTTTTAAGTTTACCTGAAGATTTTTATTTTTTTGGATTCTGTTAAATGTGAGATTGGTTGCGGGTATTGAACCACAAATGTTGTAAAGACGAAAAGATTAAAAAATATTTATGATTGAATTGCTCTGTTATTTTGATAAATTAAAAGTTGCAACATACCTAGTTTGTAGGTAAACCTGATTGTTTTCTGAAAATGCAAACGAATATATTCACATTTACGGACAAGCTTTAAAAAATAAAAGTTGAGTTTTTGGAATGTTCAATGGCCAGAATAAAAACGGGGGCTATCTCCTGAACCTATAAAGGGCATTTTAACAGTGCGTATATTTTAATGACATGTTATGTTAACGATTTTATTATTATAAGAAATATCAAAATTATTACTGAACTTTTGAAGAAATTTGGACTAAGTTAAAAATCCCTTTGAGCATAAACTATGTTTTTCAACATTCCATGTTTGTTTTAAGCGCTATTTATGATTTTATATGCCAATTTAGCTAATTTTCTGTCTTAATTTCTTATTCATAAGAAATCTTAATATTTCAATACAAAATTGAAAATGTGGCCTTTTTTTTTATTCCAATAATATGGTAAATCTGCTTCTGGCTGAAGTACAGTACACCACCTAATGTAAGTAAACTCTTCAGATTGTCTTTATTAATTATGTTATAACAGTATAATGATTACAGACGACTTTTAATGAAGACTAAATGAAAAAATATTCAAAATACAAAACTATTTGCTATTAAAGTATAACTAAAATAAAGCTGCCATCTTGTGTAAGCAATTACCTAGAGAAAGACGCGCTGGTTTTGGGGAGTTTTTTGATTCAGTTGAATATGGAAAGTATTAAATTTATTAGAGAGAATGATGTGATATTTTCCAATCGTTCTATTCAGTTTATTTAGAAAGTATAAAATTGAATAGAGAAAACAGCGCAATGGTCTTCATGCGTTCTTTATCCAGTTATTTTTTGAAATTGTAAAATTTAATATAGAGAAAAGACGTGATAGTTTTCATATGTCCTTTCTCAGGTTGTATCTAATGATACGTCCCCGAGGCCTTGATCGGGTGGGCTAAAGTGTAAAACTCGTAACAAACTTGACTTCTGGGAAAAAGAAAGTTGGCGTACAAATCGCGAATGAATACACAGTGTGAATATCTGCATATAGATTTTATGTGGTTTTTAACACCTTCACCTTACACTGATAAGAATGCATTTCTTCTGAGGTACCCTCCCCATTTCCATAGTTTAAATTGAGTCATTAATTGACCTTGTGTTAAATGCACTAAAAATAAAGTAAAATAAATCTATTAAGACCTAATAATTGAGGGGTGGTTTTAGTTACTCACCTGGCCGCCAGGTGCAGAGCGTTGCTTCCCTCCATGTCTGAGTCTGTCAACATGCAGGCCGTGTTCGCCAACAACCACTGGAGCGCTGCAAGCTGTCCCAGTACTGCGGTATCATGCAGGGGTGTAGCGCCCACCCTCGTCCGAGTCACGAACCTTGGTCCCAGACCCGAGACCCGCTCCAGGTACTGCATCACGTGCAGGTGCCCCCCTCTGGCCGCGTAGTGCAAGGGGGATGCTCCACGCCGGTCTCTCGCGGCGCATAGGTTTGACGAGCCAAGATGGCGTCGCAGCACCCTCAAGAGGCGCAGGTCTCCCACCCGGCAGGCACGTAGCACCTCGGCGCTCTCTTCCTCGCTCAGGTGATGCCTCATCGCGCATGTGCATCACTCCCCCAACAAAATAAACCTTCCTTTCCCCTGCTATATTCGAGTAAATAGTTTCATCCACGAGTATATTGATGCAGCGTGATGTTGGACCTGTTCTACTAAAGGAAGAAATATTACCAAATTATATTTAAAATTAAAAACTTGTTTTTATAGAGACGCCCGTTAGTCTTAAAAAATATAAAAACTCTATGAACTTGATTTGAAGCCGAAATGAGACCAGTGATTGGCCTACCTGGATCAACCAAACTGGCACATATAGGCCTGAGGACGAGATAGGTTTCAGTATCTAAAACGTTGTTTTATCTATTGTCTTCGTGTCTGGTTGACAGTTTCCATTTTATCTTTCGCATTACCCTATTTTACTTTGTTTTTTCTATTATTTCAGTAAGCATTTTAATTTAATTTAATTTTTATTTCAATTATAGTTTTTTTTTGCCAGACAAATATTGCCAGTAAAAGGATTACCCTTCCCCCACAAAGATACATGTACAGTTTTTTCTAAATTACATAGATTGGTCCATGGTTCTCAATATAAACAATCAAATATTCACTGATTTCGTAATATATTAGTCTTAATATTGTTCCTGGTATTCAATACAATAAATTAGCTCCAACCAATCACAACCAAATCAAATTGAACAATTAAAAGTAGCTTCGTTGCACTTAATATACACTTTAAATAACTCTAATGTCTCCTACTTGTAAATGTGCGCATTTGTTAAAAATATCTCTTACAGAGATGGTTCGTAAATAAACACACGTTTAGTTAGTAGGCCTAAATTTATTCTATTAATTTGACATATATATAAATATTATGTCACTTTTAAAAATATTATTGATTTATAATATAGATAGTTTTGAGTTATTGTTACGTAACTCTGACTTAACCATTTTCAGAAATGTCACATTTTCTTTTTTTTTATTTAAATCATCTCGAAACCAATATTCAAAAGAATATTAACAGATACAATTATTGCTGATTTCTTTTGCTATTGTATAATAAATGATTGATACATTTCACTTATCTTCGGTGAGAAACACACAGTAGGCACGTTCAAATATTTCTTTATATTATCAAATTTCAAAATGTGTCATGGACTACTATTTTTTATAAACACCACTAAAATAAGATATCACAAGAATATTTGTAGTTTATCGTTGCCCATATATTACACCGCACTATATTTACACGTTTAAAAACAAACTGTCAATAAAATACATTAAGTGATTCACTCATTTAACAGGTTGTTAAATTCCGTTAGTTTTATGGCGTGATAAGAAGATGATTAGCCCTCATAATAATATTTTGTAGACTCTTAACACAAGAGAAACAGACCACGTGGTTATCATAACCGTGCCGAACTTGAGTCCATACTAGACAGTCAATTAAATTACGAGGGCTTAGCCGAATGGTCAAAGGTGCTCTCAGCATACATGAGAGGTGGAACGGGTGGGGTGGGGGGCCAAACGGCAATAAGGGAAAGTGTCGTTTGTCGGCAAAGAACTTTACTTGCGTAATTAGAGGGCGTCCCATTGGTCGACTCAGGAGGTTCATTTCCTGTTAACAAGAAGTTGCCTCAGGTGTTCCGGTATCGTCTACGCTGCTCGCTGTTGACGAACCTTCCGGTGTGGTTGGCCAATAGCACCGGGTTCTTCTGAGGACGTCGATGAGATGTTCTCGTACCACTGGCTCTCTATATCCTTGTGCATACGAGTATAAATCATCCATACAATAACTTAGAGTATAAGTGAACTTATGTATTTTTGTACACTAATTATATATACATGAATTAAAACTCTCTAATTACGAAATTAAAACCTTTTGTATACGATCATATGGTTCATTCTATACGGACCCAATACCTTGTATACGATCATATGGTTCTCTCTGTGCGGACCTAATACCTTGTATACGATAATATGGCGCACACTATACGGGCCCACTACCTTGTATACGAACATATTGTTATCTCTATACGGGCCCACTACCTTGTATACGAACATATTGTTATCTCTATACGTACCTAATACCTTGTATACGATCATATTAATCTATCTATATTGACCTAATACCTTGTATCCGATCATATGGCTCACTCTATACGGACCCAATACCTTGTGTACGATCATATGGTTCTCTCTGTGCGGACCTAATACCTTGAATACGAACATATGGTTCTCTCTATATGGTCCTTGTATACGATCATATGGTTCATTCTATACGGACCCAATACCTTGTATACGATCATATGGTTAACTCTATACTGACCCAATACCTTGTATACGATCATATGATTCTCTCTGTATGGACCTTGTATACGATCATATGGTTCTCTCTATATGGACTTAATACATTTTATACGATCATATGGTTCTCTTTATATGGACCTGGTATACGATCATATGGTTCTCTCTATATGGACCTAATACCTTGTATACAAACATATGGTTCTCTTTATGTGGACCTAATACCTTACTTACGATCATATTGTTCTCTCTATATGGACCTAATACCTCATATATAATCATATGGTTCACTCAATATTAAACTAATACCTTGAATACGAACATATGGTTCTCTCTATATGGTCCTTGTATACGATCATATGGTTAACTCTATACTGACCCAATACCTTGTGTACGATCATATGGTTCTCTCTATATGGACCTAATATCTTGTATACAAACATATGGTTCTCTTTATGTGAACCTAATACCTTACTTACGAGCATATAGTTCTCTCTCTACGGACATAATACCTTATAAACGATCATATGGTTCTCTCTATACGAACCTAATAGCTTCTATACGATAATATGGTTCTCTCTATATGGACCTTGTATACGATCATATCGTTTTCTCTATAAGGACCTAGTATATGAGCATATGGTTCTCTCTATATGAACCTAATACTTTATATACGATCATATGGTTCTCTCTATACGTACCTAATACGTTGTAGACGATCATATGGTTCTCTCTATATGGACCTTGTATACGATCATATGGTTCTCTCTATATGGACCTTGTATACGATCATATGGTTCTCTCTATATGGACCTAATACCTTATATACGATTAAATTGTGCGCTCTATACGTACCTAATACCTTGTTAACGATCATATGGTTCTCTCTATACGTACCTAATACCTTGTATACTATCCTAGCTTGTTCTCGCTCTTGCCGTCTCATGTCAATCCAAATAAATAATAGTTAGACGCGTTAGACCATACGACCACCATTGCAAATACAAACCATTTAAATACGAGCTTTCCATACACAAACCTATAACTTCCTCTTACTTGGACATAATGATCTCTTTACTATAATGTAAAACCCTTACATACGAACATATTACCGTCATTACATGAACATGAACCCTCTCTAAACGAACATACAAATCCTCTAAACACGAATGGTAGTCCTTCTGTATACAAACACAAACCGCTCTATACACTAGTCCTAAAACCTTTTCTAGATGACTGTAACATATTACTCATCTCTAAATCCCTTTAGACATGGTTCTGAAATCCTTTATTGGCGAATCTTAATCTCCCTACACCAAAAACTAAACTTCTACAACCATGAGCCCAACATTATCTATACACAAGTCTAAAGCCCTTTACAGCAGGCCCACCACTAGTTGCGGAGGAGGGGGGACTATTGGTACCATGGTACCGGGTCCGGGGGCCCGCGCCTGAAATTTAGGTTTACAAGATTAAAATAATATAGAAGATGGAAAAAATACAAAATAGAATATAGATGATAAGCGATAAAATATCTATCTAATCTAAACCATAAAACAGTGCATGCCCAGCCCATAAACTGGGGTAACTTACTGGTATTTGTCAAAACTATATCATTGGTTCGTTCTAGTATTGCCCTATGTTTCAAAGTGTTTGTAAGTTTCAAGGTCTACTATTTTGGTACTGAAACTAAATTTGGCAGAAAAAGAGAGTCGAAGAGTAAATCAAGGTCTATTAAGTAAGTACTTCATCAAGTGAGTAGCATTTCAGTGTTCAATTGAGTTACTTATTAATTTTTTGTACATTAATTTTCTTTTGTAAAAGTTACACCAGAGTTTTTATTTAGATTTAGAAACCAAAGTTAAATATCAGTTTAGAAACAGGAGGAGGTCAATCCCCCTCTGAAAATAGCTTGTCTCCTCCTGGCGTGAATAAACTCCCCTTCCCATAGAATAAATGTTCCCCCTTTTAGATCGATCTCACTCCCCTCTAATATAATTGAATATTAAGCTGAAATATGGATTTGTATCAAACTTTAAATAAATCCTAGATGCATTCAATTTAAAAAAAAAATTGGAGTAGACCAATCTACTGCCAGAGAAATATTATTGAAAATAAATTCTCAGAGCATCAGATTTTGTAAAATTTGGAGGAAGAGTCTCACGCTAAATAGCTTCAAGAGACATATAGTTATTTTCGAATATGTTCCGGGTGAGGACACTCCAAATAGCTTCTTATAGAATCAGCTAAATTTCAAATATTTGCTAGGGGAACACCATTTAAAATAGCCTCTAGAAATGCATCTAATCCTAGGGCCAATTTAATATTTTTAAAATTATGAGGATGCCCTCTCCAAATAACTTATAGGAGAATCTAGTTTTCAAACATTTTTCAGGAGAGGGCCATTCAAATATCTTCTCGAGGTACTCAATTTTTAAAAAAATTGGCCGTAGGGAGACACTCCAAATAGCGTGTAGGAGCATCCAAGTTTCAAGGAGGAGAATCATTCTAAATAACTTATAGGGGTATTCTAATTTGAAAAAGTTTATGTGGAAAGACCATTCCAAAAAGTTTTTATAAAGGTATCTAATTTTCAAAAATATTTCAGACTAAGGCTACTAAATATTTTTTTAGACATTTTGACGGGGGAGGGTTTCCACGACCCTCAAAAACTTTCCTAGAAAAAGACGGTCTAGCCACCACTGAAGTTAAATATTACAAAGAGAGGGGGGCCTGAGCTTAGCCCCTGGTACCAGGCATGGTTTGCACACTAACCTAAAACTATCTATGCATGAACCCAAGTCCTTTCATGCACCAACTTACAGTACAATTGTCATAGGGAAAACCGTTTATAAAACCCGGAACACCCAAACTCCGCACAACCCTCTCTTCTACGCTCTTGAGTTTTATTCTATCATGGAATACCCTTCAGTGTAGTGGTCCTACTCTCACAGTTAAAAAAAATTTCTCACGATCTTATCCCTTGCAGACTGGCTTCATTATTGTGAGTATTACCAAACATAAATATGATTTAGTTCATAGTTGAGCGAAAAAAATAGTCAGGTAGATAGATAATCTTTGGGCAGTGGGGGTAATTTCCTTAAAATAAATATAGTAATAAGCCCATTGTTGGTCTTGTTAGTTTCCCTGATATAATGGCAAAGTGTTGTAGTGTTCGAACCTCATATGAATATGTTTTACAATTCCTTTAAGCATATAAAAAAGTGTACGTCTATTTTATTAACACACGAACAACATATGAAACACTAAAGGTGCCCATTCATGAGGCGATATATGTAGCAATCTGGTTGTTAATGTGATTGCTTTGAAATTGGCGGTGGATTGATTTTCCTAATTAACGAGGCGACTATACAATCAATTTGGTTGTCAACCGAGATTCTCCTCTGTTTGTTTCCATCAGTTCCAGGTAGGCTTTTGTGACGTGTGGACAAATACTATCAATTAGTGCAGTTTCGTACCCTGTTATGTTATGTTTTTAAGGCAATACGTGTTTTGTCAAAGTATTTATAAAGTAACTGTGAATTTGTAAAGTGACTGTTTTATTTTAAATATGTGGATAGATAATGAACAAAACTCACTGTCGAAAACCAAACCGAAATCTTAGTAAATTCATTAAGCTATTATAACCAACTTGCATTCACACAACCTACTGTAGGGACCAAGACGCAAAACAAACCAGGTGCTATACGTATGCGTATATCTAGCAGATTGACAATCCGGTCGGATTCGTCCATTGACTCCATTCACGGTGCAACCACTACGCAATCTGCTTCAGATTGCCGGAGAGTACAGTCGAATTGACGGTCCAGACCATCAACCAAAGTATTGCTCAGGCAATATGGAGACCGCCTGCAATGTGATTGCCTTTGCCCACTGACGAGGCAAGTATATTGTGGGAACTAAAAATAAACAATCAATATGTAGGGTTACTAGCTCAAATCTCATGATGATTTATTGACAAAGGATATTTTTATTTGGTTTTAGTGACCAAACAAAGTTATGTGAATATTTGAAATAACTGAAATAAATATACATCACTTTAAATAGTTATTGCATAGTATATAAAAAAAGTATGGTGAGATTGAATGAACCAATATACTTGATTTTAGGTGCCCGAAAATGTTAGAATAATTCTAAGTGTCATAATTTAATATTTGAATTTTCGAATATCCGCACAGCCTTATTAACTACTAAACAATTTCAGAAAGTATCCTTGTTTTTCAAAGGCAACATAATATTATCAAAACCAATTCTAGGACTATATATAATATATAGTTTTAATTAACATATCTGAGAAGAATACACCGTGTTAAATAAAAAAGTACAGAAATGAATTTGTGAGTACAACACTGTCCCCTCAAATGGCCACCTCTCAACACGATAACACTATACTAGCGCTAATAAAACATCTACTTCGTTTATGGGAATTTCTGCTATTTAAGAAAGAATAAATAATTCCGTAACCAATAACATTAGATTAAATAGGAAGTTTAAAATTAGACGTCGCATGGGTTACTTTATAGTTTATAATCTATGTTTATAATGTTAAAGTTAAACATTCATACAGTTCGTGTCCACACACATTTTATATATTTTTTCACCTACACTAAATTATTAATAAAATATGGTTAATACCATCCATATACATGAACAGTGGTATACTCCTGTATAACATAGATAAGTGAGAAAAACTGTATGGATTTCATTGAGTTAATCATTTGTAAGTGTATAAGTTAACCTGAACAGAAAAAAGACGGTGCTTGGAAAAAATCAAACTGTACGATGTATCCCCTTATCAGCCCTAGTCAAAATCCAAGATCTCCCATGTATTTTATTCTGAAAGATTCGCTAGTTTTTAAAGGTAGCCTCCGTCATACATTAAACTCAAATAACACAAAAATCTTTTTGGACTCATTTGATGTAAACATTCCCAAACAATTTGATTTCTCAATGCTAGCCTACATAAATTTAAAGCTATCTATTTTTGTTTCTTTGATCTATCCACACATTAAACTAATATAAGTTGGTAATTTATTACAAATATAAGTTTCGTCTGATAGCATTTGTTGACACCAGTGGGATGGGTGTACACTAGGTGATGTCTAGATACATTTTTAATACTCTAATACTTAAAAATCTAGAACTAATTAATCTTAATATACGTATGCTCTAATTTGTGGCATGTTGATTGTGAATAATAATACATTTTGATAGTGTTATGTAATAAATAAAACATGTTTCTGACATTCACACAAAACAACTAGTCTTCTCTCCCTAAACCCGCTTCGGTGGCCACATGGGTTAAGCCCTAAGGTGCCACTAACACAGTAGACTAGCCTGCCAAATACTGGGAGATCAGGGTTTGATCTCGATTAGGTTTATTGTAGGTGGTATTTCCTAAGTTGTTTTCCACTCTCCCCCATACAAATGTGGGTACAGATCCTCTAAATTCAACCTTCCTATTCCCCAACACATTATTGTAACTAATACATAGGCGTCTAACCCAAACAGGTAGTAAGATGTATTATATAGGCTTTACTATATATGCTAGTTATAAAAAAACTTGTAATTAAATGTGTTTATTTTTAGGTACTGGTTAACTCGGTTCTGCTATTTGGACTAATAACCTATTCTTCTGTATGAAACAAAAAAGGCACTGCAACCTTGAAAAATTTGACATGTATTTTTAATAAACATTTAAATGTTTTTTTGAAAAGTGCACAATTTCTTGGAAAAGTCATGTCGGGACTCACCACTGACCAATTAAGAATTATTGAAGCAAAAAGAAAACTTGCTTTGGAGATTAAGGAAGCAAAACAGGCTGCACAACAGAACTTCCCCAAAACTACCCCACATCATGAGAACATTTGTAATCAAAGTGAAAATAAAAGGGATTCTGTTAAGAATGGGAATCATTCTATTTTGTCTTTCTATGGATCAAATAATGTCAATACACCATCTAAACCTAATATTGGAATTACAAGCAAGTTTCTTAAGCCCACACCGACTGCCATATTTAACAAGTCCAAGCAGTTCAGCCAACCTACCTTAGTCAAACAAACTCCAGTTGTTCAAAAGGGCAAAAATTGGAACAGTGATAATTGTGTAGTAGCAAAATGCCATCTAATATCAAAAACACAATTTGCAGTCGATGTCAAATACCACCAGCAGCTCATCGATATCTTCAAGTCTGTGAAAAGTGCTCTTTATGGTAGGTAGCATATTGATTCTCTTGTAAAAACTATAGGACAGTTCATATTTTATAATTTTTTTTAAGGAGGCACCCTACTTATCTCTGAAATACTTAGCAGATGTTCAGATGCTTAGTAACAGTTAATTGGATCCTACCTACCGGCTCATTATTTAAAAATATACAGTCAATCAGGTTAACTTTGTGCCAGTGGGTGTAACTTTGAGCCACTAGCTGTTTTTGTTTGAATGAACTATATTAAAAGACAGACCAACATTTTATTTTAAATTCCCTGTGTGTTGGCAACATTGAAATTTTCTATTTCTTGTAAGAAATATAAGTTTCCCGTCACTTTAGTCACAAGCTCATTTGTGTGGCAATTGTGAACTCTTGTTTTGAGCAAATATTTGAAGACCATTTTCAAGTTTATTGATTTTCTTGTTGTTAAGAAGGGTAAACACCAATTTTTGGACAAATATTCTGCAAGCCTTCATTTTTTAAGGTAACATTATTTTCATTAAAAAAGTATTAGGCTCTACAGTTAAAAATCACATGTAAGAGTAACCTCATTATTCACAAATACAGCCTAACTTTGAACCAGCTCAAAGTTAGCCTGTGGGTGGTTCAATGTTAAACTGAATTTAACACATTAAGTTACTTGAAATTAAAATTTATCCAAAGACTTTATTATTACTAGATGCAATTACTTATATAAGGTATTCTATTGCCATTATAATATTATTATTACCACTTTTTACACTTTCTCTAAAGTAATTTCTTGTATATTAGTTCAAATTTGTTTAGTAAAATGGCTTGTTTATAAAAGACAATTTCATGGACTTAAATATAGCCCTTGTACATTTTAATAATCCAATAGAATGTTTCTTTTTATATTTATTTTAATTTAAAATGCGATATTTAAATACTGTAACTTACTGTATTTATATTTTAATTTTTATTTAGATTCAATATAACGTGAGCAAATGAATAGGCCTACCAAGCATAAGAAATGTCAACCTGGAACTAGAACATACAAAAACTATTCTCCAGACCGAATGAATCTAATTGTAAATTACATTAAGGCTGGCAAAATTGGACAAAGGAGAGCTGAGAGAGATTATGGTATACCAAGAAATAACCTTAAAAATAAAATGAAGGGTCTTCATGGTTAATTGGTAGGCAGGTCTCAAGTATTTTCAGAACAAAAAGAAAATATTTTTGTAAATCATATTGTTGCCCTTTGTTACATTGGTGTACCCGTTTCGGTCTTTGATCTTCAATGCATTGTAAAGTCTTATTTGGAAACATCCCAAAGCAAAATACTTCAATTCAAAAATAATATGCCTGGATAGGATTGGGGAAGATTTTTCTTAAAGAGGTACAAGTCATCTTTGGTACAAAAATTCTCTGCTAGTAATGCTAGAAACCGAGCCCAAGCTAACAAAGATAAAGTGAATGAGTTCTTTGATTACCTGGAAAATAAACTAAAATACGTTCTTCCTTTATAATATATAACTATGATGAAAACAGCTTCCATGATATACCTTCAAAGAAGAAGCTTTTGTTTAGAAGGCGGCCCCTCGCTATTCTGAACAAATACTCAATAGTACAAAGTCATGCTATTCCACAATTTTTTGTGGCACTGTATTAGGACAGTTCCTTTCACCATATATTATATTTAAAAGGAAGCATAAATGGTCAGACTGGCTCTCTGGATCACCATTGGGTACGAGATTAAATGTAACACCTCATAGATGGATCGATCAAGATATATTTGACATTTGGTTTGAGCATCATTTCTTGCCTTATGCTAACAAGAATCCTGGCAAAAAAGTTATTGGTGACAATATGCATGCTCACTTGTCCATTAAGACCTTGAAAATTCGTTCAGACAATAATATATCCTTCATTATGCTTATCCCAAATTCCACCCACTTGCCTCAACCTTTAGATGTAGCTTACATTTCTTCTTTAAAAACAAACTGGAGGAAACCCCTCTTAGATTTGAGACAAACCAGGGAAGGAAAACTTTGTGTGGCGTTGCCAAAATCCATTTTTGGTCAGTTATTGAAAATAGCTTTAGAAATGTGAGAATCAACCACAACAACAAATCTAACCAAAGGGTTTGAGGCTACTTGAATATTCCCACTAGATAGGAATAGCGTTATCACAAAGCTACCAATTTATACACAAGACGTCTCGGCCATCAGGGAAGACATTGGTGAACAATTTAAAGTGTTCATTGAAAATGTAAGAACATCTGACTTAAGCAAACTACAGAAGCCAAAGAAGTTCAAGTTGCCAGTTCAAGCAGGCAAGAGTGTATCTCTGACAGAAGTAGAGGAGTTCTACAAAAATAAATCTGCTACTATTCCTAGTGGTGGAGCTAGAACAAGAGGGGGATCTGTTAAATCAAGAGGTGGACTGAAAACCATTAGGCCAGTAACAAGAAGTAACATTTAAAATTGACACCAATTTATAATTTCTGACAAAGAAGAAGAACACGTTTCTCATAATTCAATTGAACATGAAAAAGAAATGAATCTAAATGAACAGGATTTTGAAACTATTAGACAATCTGCTGTCAATTCTCCTGAGAACTCACCAGCTGAGACTTCATCCCAGCCATGCAGTTCTGTTGTCATTGAACATATCTGCAATGATGCCTTAATGTCAACTGAAATGGTTGATTTATTACAATCAGAAAACTATTCTATCAATGATTATGTTGTTGTGATTTATGATGGAGAATTTTTTCCAGGCACAGTGATAAAGATAAAGATAGAAGATGACATTACGTTTTTTCAAGTGCAGTATATCGTAAAATCTGGGCCCTGCTAGCCTTGGCCTGAGATGCCGGATGAAATATTTTACCTAGCATCTGACATTGTTTCCAAATTTGATCCAAATAATATTGTGCCTGTTAGCAGCAGAGGATTCTTTGATATGAACAATCCTTTTTTGATATCTAAATTCTTAAATAAGCTCCATGAATTTTTTTAAATAATTTTTTATTGTGTGTACACCTCATTGAAGATGTAATGTTTGATTCAATTTTTCAAGTATTTATTTGCAATTCATATAAAACTACAAATGTGATTCATATTTTTGTTTTCTAAAGAAAAGTAAAAATTAACTTTTGAATTTCAGAATTTTTGTTCATCCAAGAGATGTTTTCAACGTAGGAGCCTACTTACATGTTTTTTATGTTACTATTTTCTTTTTGATAGTGAATTTGTTTACATTGGACTGGGGTGTAATTTTAACCAAAAAGAAGTGAAAATTATTATTTCAATTTATGATTTGAATTATTCCTACCATTATATAGTATGTTCTTACATTATTTTCAGAGTTTTCTTCAACCTCCGTTCCTACCTATGTTATTCAATTGAGTATTATTCAAAATATCTAGCACTTGAAGTGTTTGGAACGTCTAATAATGAAGTATACAACATTACAAAACTTTACATATCAAAGAATAGTTATCCTAACTCATAGAATGAATAAAATTAAGCATTTATCATCAAATTTTAGTAGTGGTTCAAAGTTACCCCAAATAGAAGTGTAACTTTGAACCAGGGAAAAACGATTATTTTTTAGTGTTAAATAAGCAATGTTTAGATACTGGTATATGTTATATCGAATATATAGTTTGAGTCATATTCTTTCATTATAAGCCATCAGTTATCAAGATATAATTAAAACTCAATTGGGGTAAGGGAAAATATGTAAAAAGTGTATCAAAGTTACCCTGATTGACTGTAGGTATTTTACATCAAAATGGAGGTGAAAATTGCTAACAGAGCTTTAAATCACTAACAACTTTACATTTAAGTTTTTATATTATAAAAATAATCTTAGTGTATGTAAAAGATAGAAATAACCCAATTTTGACAGACAAATTCTGTAGCTCGGAGATAATGTTAAAGAATAAAGGGCACTACACAAAGCTTTCCTTATTTGTTATTATGGCTACAACTGGAAAATCTAGGACTTTCTGAGATTTGTTTGTTATTTTTAGCTGTTAGAACTGCCGTTCTTATAAAATATAACAGTGTGAGGTTTTTTCCCTTCAAATAGGTGGCACTCTTAGTAAGTGTAAGAACCCACTATTTAATTTACTCTACCTAATATACATTAGGAAAGTTTCCTCATAGTGTGTCAGCACCGTGGTGATATTATAAACTGTCTGATCTTTCCTTGGCTCTGTCACAGTCGAGAGATCCAAGATAACGGTAGTGAAAAACATTTCACTAATTTCTTAGTGTCCCCAAAGCATAATTCTAATTCTACATCTTTAAATATCATCCAGGAACTACAATTAGAAATATTTAGGACTGCAAGATTGAACCACCATTGTGTATTTTTATAAAATAAGGCCAGTCCTCTTAATTCTCCGGACGAAAAAAATTGTAATAATTTTACCACACTTTCCTCAGATGCAAAAAATCGTCAGTGGAGCTTTCATCTCAACGATTATTCAGTGCTGATGACGGCTATGACACCATTAATAGGAGAAGTCACTCTTAAGGGTCTGCCAAAAATAATTTTGGAGGTATTGTATTTTTTTTTTTCCACTGCTTCTTAGTACTTAGTTTTTTAGCCATATTTCTATTGTTTTTACTTATTACATCAAATTCGGTAAATTATATAAGTTGTCACGTCAAAGAATGAAAACAATGGTTTAAGTCTTAGGACTACTTATTTTGGCCTAACTTGCTTCAGTGGCCGAAAGGTCTAAGTCGTCACTCATGTTGGACTGGCCTGCTGATGAGAGATACTGAGGTTTGAATCCTGGTTGGGTCTACTGAAGGTGAATTTTCCTAAACGGTTTCCCACTACTTCTGCACACATGCGAGTAGATTACCTCTAAAATGCTTTCTTTCTCATCAAAGTCATAATATATTTGAATCACCTGGACAGGTAGCAAGATGTGGGTATAAAAACAATTTTGGCCTAATTAGTGTTAATATGTTTATTTAAAATCTAGACAGCCTTTTAAGTTTTACTCCTAAAAGTTTTATATGATAAAATAAAGTCTAAAAACCTTCTGATATGAAGGTCTACAGACAGTAGAGACAAAAAAAGGAAGGAGAAAAAAATATGAGATATTTCAATGAACACTTGTTTGGAAATACAAAAATTTTATTTGTTTGAAAATATGAAATAATACTTGCAACACATGTAATAATAAGAGATCACACTTTTGTCTTTTATTTTAAGGGCTGGTTGGCTATGAAAAGCTGGTATGGTTTAAAAAAAAAAGTTATGCCCAAAGAGTTGAACACTCAAATAAGTCCTTTTATAGTGTATCATACATTTGTATGGAAATAAGAAAATGTTTGAGAAAAGTTTTTTTGGCTCTGTGTGCCTCCTTACCCCTCCCTCCTCTTGGACCTAGTTCACTGAGAAGGAAAGAAGAGAGTCACAGCCGCTAGGTTAAAAGTGTTGCGCTCCTTTTCGAGGCTTTACTCCTTCAACGTTGGGGATCTCTAGGTGCGATCCCCAGTGACTACAGCGCAATTAAGTGAACATTTTTTAAACGACTCACTTTAAATTCAAATTTACTAGAAGGCAGATACAAAATATGAGCTCCTGTCGGCTGGCGGTCACACCGAGCAAGCTTCAGGTGACCTTCCACCTACTCCCTAAACCCCTCCTCCCAGTCTCTAACCCCTCACCCCTCCCTCGTCAAAGTACCCTAATCCTGCCACACAAATAAGTTACTCTAACTGCACTTTACAAAGAAAACTTGAAACAAGATGAATCTTTTTTTTTACTAAGGTACTGGCTGTCAACTGCAATTATTTATTAAGGAGCAGTGATAAGAATTGGAGACGTTTAAAAGTATCAATTTGGTTAAGAAGTGGTTAGATATTTTTTAATATCGTTTTCAACAAAATGAGGGTGAAAGTTCTGACCAGTTAAATAATTTAAACTTTAACTATAAAGTGTGTTTTAAATGAGTGATATCTTATATAGAACTGTATAAAACAATCCCACATATTGTGGCCCTATAAAAACATGACTATCTGTTAGAGGAAGGCCAGATACCATACTGCGTGGCCACCAATACAGGTCTATAATATCTATTTGATGCTATGTTTTTAAAATTATTACTGTATACTTGAAATAATTTAAAAACTGGTAATTTCCCGGTGTAAATTAAAATTCCCACACTCAATTTGTTTAAAATAGCATAATTACAAAGATATTTGAAAATTAAAAATCCTGCTTTGAGGTGCAATCGGACCCCCTTCCGTCCACCTATGTTAAAAATTTCAGATCTCTGCATTTCGTAAATTTGGAGGAGGTATGTTTCAATAAAACACTTTAGTTCTTAAAGTGTGTAAAAGCTCAAATATGTACCGGTATCTAACTAAACACTCTTCATAAGACTATAGAACTATAGTTGATATCTTAAAAATAAATACAATATTCAAATAATGGGATATTATGACTATAAACTCAAAAATTTACATAATTGGCCAATGTAATATTTACTACTTTTTGCTTCTTAAATTGTGATTAATTATTTTACTCCATAGAGTCACTAAGCCTTTATTTGAAAGTAATTTTAAGAATGTATAAAAATGTGTTTTCACCAGTGAAGCGTATAAGACTATGATTTATGCTAATCTTTACGTAAATAGACAATTTTTACTTTCTCTCGACATCTTGAAAAGAAAAGTACTTTGCTCATAAAAATAAGTCCAAATTTTAATAATTGTCAACCGAAAAGGTGTTTTTTTGCTATGCTGTCTGCCTGTGTGTCTACATCTAGGCCTAGAGCCGACACCATTTTACTGATCAGGTTAAAACTTAGTATATATGGTTTTTATAAGGTTCCCCGGAGGAGTTTTTGGAGTTAGATATCTTACCCTATAATTGAAGGTAGTTTACTAAAGGTAAAAAAGAGAGAAAACAAGCTATCTCAAAATCCACTTTAACGATTTTTATTAAATTTCGTATCTGAGCATTGTTTATCATTATCAACTAATCATCCCATGAACGTAATTTTAAGGATATTTTACATAAGCAGATATTGCCAATTTTAATCATATATTTGCAAGTATTTGAGACACGAAATAACTCAATATTTTAAGGTTTTGACATAATTAAAATTTAAAAAAAACCTTTACTTGAAATATATTTCTATAAAACCAATAGGCGCTGTCCATAAATTACATAAGGATTTCTTTAATTATTTTGACCCCCCCTTACTCCCTAAATCTACCTACTTAAGGGATCATAAGATTTTTCATTCCCCCCTCTCCCCTTTCCGATATTACGTAATTTTTTTACGATTTGGTAAATTATATTATTTTAGACAAAAGGATTGATGATGTGAAATTATAGAATACATATCACAGTAAAATTAGGTGTAACACATCATAAATAAATTACATTTTATAGTTATATATAGCTGTGTGCATCTATAAGCAATGCTTCAGTGCCATTTGTCATCGCTAGGTGCAACCTTTTTGACTCAAGTCTGTAATTTTTTTTTTTTTTAGATTTTACCTAACCATAAACATTGACAAAATCCTTAGTTAAGATGGATTCTGCCCACCCCCACAAAAATGTAAGAAATTACTGATCAGCCCCACCCAAAAAATCCTTACATAATTCTTGAAAGGTTCCTAGCTTCCAATCTATTGGCATTTTTTTTTTTTAATTTAGGTCTCGGAAAACGTGAGTTGATTATTATGCTTTTTGATGAAAATATGTAAAATCTGTAAAATATTAAAAATGAACAATACATTTCTTTCATGTATGCCTCTTGGTAGAGCACCAAAGAAGTCATGGGGCTAGTGTAGTTCCTAGACACTGTATCCTGCCAAAGGTTATTGTGTAACTAGGAACAAATTTCAGATTTCACACATTAGATATTAGAATCATAAGATTTATTTATTGAAAATCAAACCACTCTTTGACCAAAAATAGTATTAATTTATGAACTTTACTTTTTAATCAGAGCAATTTGAATTGATTAAATTAAGTTACTCTCAGAATTGCACCAAAAACTAACTAAATAAATGATTATTTTTTTTAGACATTCAGAAATCCAAAACCAGAAGTGGAAGTAACTGATGATGAGTTAGTGAAAATTGATCCTGAACTTTTCTCACACCTTATGGTGTTTCAGAAAGAGGGAGTAAGGTAAGTTTACAACATTAAGCCCACTTGAGCCTATAAAACTTGTAAACATAAATTTTAATCGCTATAAAAAATACATTAACAAAGTACTTAAAAACAGAAACCCTCATAAAGGTCCAGACACAGACTTCGTATCCGTAGGTCTGTGGTCCGTACTCTGTGCTCCTGGTCCATTAGAAATTCTACTCGCGATTACAGTCTCAATATCCGTAATCACGTGACCGTTTCAACCAATGAGATAATAAGAGACTTCATCCAATCAAAAAATTCGAAAGAAAATAGTCTACAGCACGGAGCGTGCGTTAAGCAGTCAGCTGACCAAAGAAACCAAAAACAACTTTGTTGAGAAAACTTCCAGTATTTATATTAAAATATAGGTTAAGAACAATCTCAAGAAATATATTTATAACTTTATTTTAACTATCAAACTTGAAATAATAAGTGTTTGCAATAGCGTCTTTTCATTTTGTATATGTTTCCATAGTGACGGATTCTATCACTGCTATTCTTTCTTTATTTCAAGGCGCATGCGCATATTTACTCGGCTGTGATTGGTAGTCTGTATAAACGAGTCCATAGAACGTTAAAGTTGGGCAACTTCTACAGAGTAAGGACTTACAGATAAGGACTCTGTGGCCAGAGCAATCTGATATTGTAGCATCGATTTCTTACAGACCACGGACCTACGAATACAGAGTCTGTGTCAGGACCTTAAGTCAGCAATTTACTCTGTCAGATAACTTTTGTACATTTTCAAAAAACTTTATCACATACTGTACTAATTTGGCTTAGTGTATAATATGAACTTCTTTATACACACTACGGTGGCAGTATGGTCTAAGATTGGGGTTTGAATCTTATTTGGGTGTACTGAAAGGGGTTATTACTGAATCGTTTTCCACTTTCCCTCCATGCAAATAGAGGTACATTTCCTATAAAATGCAACCTTACTAATCTCTAACACATCAGCATTTAAATAAATACACAAGCACATAACCTGGATGAGTAGTTAGATACGTGGATATTTCACTTCACAACACAATTTCAGTATATACCTTTAAAGAATAATTCCTCAAGGGCTTGTCTTAATTTAGATTTTGAAGAAAATTTAAAAATATACCATGTAAAATAGGCCTACATAATTTAATAATACTTGAATTTTTATGATCAGTGACTAAACATTGGTCTTAAGTCTAGTCTAGCTTGCTATTGACGGGAAAGTTTAGGCTTAAATCCCAGTAATATTTACTGAGGGCAGTAATTAAATGGATCCCCAATTTCCCTCTTTGCAAATGTTGATATATTTTCTCTTTACACCTCCTTATCATTAAAATGAAACTGCACAAAGACATGTCACATAAACTCTTGGTAAAATCAATATTGGTATTGGTATTGGTATATTGGTAAAGTTACAAAAAATTTTTACTACTATATTCTATATTGTTCGATACCTTAACCAAGTTTGGAACAGGTGTGTCTACTGAACTAAGTGTTCTTTGTGCGGCAGAAAAAATTATCTTTGGTGAAATTAAAGGTTCAGCTTTCACATTGATAAATTAAAAGTTGAGGGACTTTGTGACAAGTCTATTCTAGAATTAAGCAGTTAGTTTATAAGCTTTAATCTATTAAATTCAGTTGGCTCAGAAAGTGCATGCTAAATATGCCAAATAATAATAATAATAACAATAAACATAACTTGCAGTCCAGTGAAACAAACACATTTTTTTTGTAAAATCAACATTATAAATATAAAACTAACATTAAATATTTAACTGTAGGCAAAATTTTTGTTTGCATATAATATTATAAAATATTGTATATAGAAGACTATCTTCCCCCTGATGTGTCTAAGGTTTGGTCTCTCAAAGTGTGGCCGCTGCCTCCTTGCGGATGACATGGGCCTGGGAAAGACCATCCAAGCTCTGGGGATAATGCAATACTACCGCGGAGACTGGCCACTGTTGATTGTGTGTCCCTCCTCGGTGAGGTATGCCTGGCTTGAAGCCATCCAAACGTGGCTCCCCACCATCCCTACACACCACATAGAGGTTATGACCTCAGGGAAGGATGACATTGGGGGTGCAAGGATCCTCATCACTTCATATGATCTCATGTCGCGCTATGGCAAGCAGTGGCTCGCGCAAAAGAGTTTCGGTGCCGTTATCATGGTGAGTCAGAGACAAGACAATATTTATTTTTGGGTACAGAAGTTTGTAGCCCATCGTAATCAGGAGATCTTGGGTACTTACTCATAATAAATACACACCGTTTTTACAACCTCTCCTTTAGTAAATTACTAATGTAATTTGTTTGAATCTTGATTGTATGACTTTTGGATAAAGAGGGGCTATTTATACATTTTCTACAAAATCACTCTAAGGTGGTTGCAAACCAATTTGAAAAAAAAAAAAAAAA